>CAKLNU010000783.1:0-170000 GCA_922788865.1 Poeciliopsis turneri
AATCTTAACTTGTCTTGACTGATCTGACAACTGACTAATTTAATTCACCCACTTAATTTAATTCAATTCTAATTTAATTCACCCACTTTGTCTTTAATCTTAATTTTGTCTTGTCTTAATCTTAATTCAATTGTCTTAACTATCTGACCCTAACTTAATTCAATTAAAACCCTAATTTGTCTTAATTGACCCACTAATTTTAATTTTAATTAACTTAATGATTCAATCTTAACTGTTTTAATTAACTATCTTGTTAATTTAATTAACTTAATTTAACTTAATTCAATTAACTAATTTTAATCTAACTGACCACTTGACCACCAATTTAATCTTATCTTGATCACTAAATCATCTGACTACTTTTAACTTGATCTTAATTTTAATTGATCTTAACCACTTTAAACCACCTTATCTTAATTTTAATTCACTGACCATCTTTAATTTTGATCTTTAATCTTTAACTTTATCTTTAATCAATTTAATCTCAAAATACCGAATCTTAATTTTAATTCACTCTCGATCTTTCATCCACCACTTACTGACTGACCACCACTTTAATCACTTAACTTAATTGACCCACTTTTGATCTTGACTCAAGACTTTGACCTTAATTAATCTTAATTTTGACCACTTAACTTTAATTTTATCTTAATTTTAATTACTCTAATTTCTAATTCACTTAATTTTAATTTTAATTTTAATTGACTTGACGGACGGACGGACGGACGGACGGACGACGGACGGGCACGACTCGACGGACGGACTGGGACTTGACGGACGAGACGGACGGACGGATGATCGGACGGACGGACGGACGACTTTGGACGGACGACGGACTGACGGACGACTGTGACGATCTGACGGACGACGGACGGACTTGACGACGTGACCGCCGCATTTGACTGTCTAACGGTATTTACTGATCGGACGATAAGTGACGGACGGATCGACGTGACTTGATCTGACTGACGTGATCGACGTAATCTGACTGACTTTAACTTAATCATCTCATCTTGACCATCTTCATTTAACTTAACTTAACCTAATCTCACTAATCTAACTTAACTCTACCTGACACACACCTAATTACATTAATTGACTAACTGACCCATCTTAACGGTCACTGACCTGACACTGTGCCTAACTGACCACTTAATTCTTAATTTCTACCTTTTACCTTAATTTCACTCACTTAACTTAATCCACCTACTTTGTCCACTTAATTCACCTGATCTTTAATTCGGCTAACTGATCCATCTTAACTACTCTAACTTATGACCACTTTATCGCACTTAACTTTGATCCAGCTGATCTTAAACTTAATCATCATCTTAATTACTATCTAATGAACTAACTAATTTTAATCTTAACTCACTTTAATCTTAATTGACTGACCCATCCACCTTTGACTAAAACCGATCCACCGATCTTAATTTCTGACGACTGACTTTAATGATCATCAACTGACCTGATCTTTACTTTAATTCATCTGACTCCACCTGACCTTAATCTTTAATTCACCATCACCTTAATTTTGGATCTGACTGCTGACTGACGCATCGTGATTCCACGCATTTGACGACGGATGGATGGACGGATATGGACGACTGGATGATGTGGACGGACGATGGACGACGGACGACGCTGACGACTGACGATTTGACGACGCGATGATTTGACGACGACGGATGGACTGGACTGACGGACGACGGATTTGACGACGGATGGACTGACGATCTGACGATTGCGGACTGACGACTTGACGGATGTATGACGATCGACGGATTTAATTGACTGACTAACTGACTGACGACTGATCTTTAATCTAATTCAATCGACTGACTACTCACTTTACACTGACTTAATTCTACACTGATACGACTTAATCACTAATTTATTTATCTGACTACACACTTAATTCTGACTACTTTAATCTATTTAATCGACTTATTTATTTGATCGTCTTGATCTAGACCACGACTAATTCCAATTACACTTAATTTTAATTCTACACCACTATGTACTTAATCACTATAATCTTAATTCACCCATTCCCCTAATTTCACTCGACCTTAATTCTAATTTACCACTGCCACTTAATTTTAATTCACTTATCTGACTGACCCACCCACTTACTTAACTTTGATCCCAATCTTAACTGACCAAGACCTTAATTAATCTTAATTTACTGACCAACCTTTAATCTGACTGTCATACCACTTGACTGATCATTCACTGACTGACCTGACCCACTTATCTTTGACTAATCTTAATTCAATCTAATTTAACTTGATTACACTAATTCTAACATTTCTGACTTGACTAACTCTGATCTTGACTAACTTAACTGATCCCTAATTCTAACTTAATTCACTTAACTACTTTAATTTAATCTTAATTCCTAATTCAACTCAATTAATCTTAATCCACCTTAACTACTTAATCTTAATTTTAATTCACTTTGACTAACTTAATCACCTATCAAATTTAATTCCAAACTATGACTCACCTATCTGACCCATCTTAATTTTAATTTTCCAATTCACTTTGACGACGACTTAATTGATCGATTTAATTGACGATGACTTGATCTAATGGATCTAATTTTGACTGTAATTGACCTTAACTACGGATTTAATTTTAATGGATGGATGATGGATGGATGGGATGGATGGATGGATGATGATGGATGGATGATGGATGGACGGACTGATGGACGGATTTGATGGATGGATGATGATGGACGAATGGATGGATGATGACGGATTTGGTTGATGGATGGATTGGATGGATGGTTGGACGGATGACGATGGATGGACGGACGGATTTGACGATTTGATTTTAATTCTACCCTACCTTGACTTTAATTCACTGAACTAATTAATCTTGAATTTACCACTTAACTTAATCTTAATTCAATTTTAATTGATCTAATTCAACTGACCACCTTAATTGATCTTGTCTTAATTTAATTCACCTGACTGATCTAATTTAATTTGACCAATTCGATGACTTAATTCTAATTTTATCTAATTAATTTTGACCCATCTTAATCAACCATCTTACCCACTTATCTTATCTATCTTACTTTACCCACCTTAATCATTTTAATTCGACTTAATTCACACTACCCACTTAATCCACTTACCTTAATTGATCTTAATTTTATCTTAATTTTATCTAACATCTTAATCTTAATTCTGATCTAATTGACTCACTTAATTTTAATTCACTTAATTTAATTTTAATTATTTGACTACGACTGACTGATCACCCACTTTATTTAATTTTAATTTAATTCTATCTACTTAACTGACCACTTGATTTAATTTTAATTCACTTAATTTTAATTCAATTTTGATCTTAATTCACTTAATTTTAATTTTAATTGATCGAATAACAATGACTGACTGACTACTTTGAGACTTTAATTCAATTTTGACCTTAATGACCTGACGATCTTACCTTAATGACCACTTACCTTACCCACTGACTAATTTTACTTAACACCTTACCTTAATTGACTGATCTTGATCTGACTGACTGATCTTAATTTTAATTTTAATTTTAATTACTAATTTTAATTAATTTTAATTTACTGACCTTATCTTAATTCACTTAATTTTATCTACTAATTCATTTGACTTTAATTACTTGACCGATTTGACTTGACTTAATTAATTGACTGACTGACCACTACTTTAACTGACTGACGATCTAATTAATTTTTAATTTTAATTTTTTACTTTTTAATTTTGATCTTGATCTGAACACTGACTGACTACTGACGACTGATTTGACGACGACGATCGACTGATCGATCACTTTGACTGAATGACGATGATTTGATCGACTTTGACTTTGACTCGATCGACTGACTGACGACGGACGACGCGACGATCAACCTGCGTCCAATCATACTCTCTGTTTGTCTCAGAGATGAAGGCAGAGCGGCGATGATGATGAAGATGATGATGATGTCAGAGCCGATGAGGAAGGAGAAAGAAAAACAGGAATTATCCAGATGATTAGAGCTGGCCCTGGTGCGTTCACGGACCATTTCACCTCATCGCCCCCCGCTCCGCCCCCCGCTCCGGCCCCCGCGGCGCTCCGCAGTGACGCGCCGCCTGTCGCGCGCCTGAGCGCAGCGAGCGTCTGTCCTGCTGGATCCGATCCGAGGGTTTTTACCTGATCTTTTCTCTCTGCTTGTCGTTTGTTTTGGCGCCAGCGGTTCAGATAAAGGAACTAAATGTTAAGAATAGAGAAAAATATGAACCAAACACAAAGACATTTCCAGAAAGGCTGAAACATTTTTTGCTTTTACTTTTCAAAAATACAAAAACTACTTTGAAAAGACAAAATATTACGATAAAGACAAAATAAAGAAATGTCATAAAAACCTGCTGTCATAATAGTACCAAATAGACTCAGTTTTGGTCTGAGCTCAGGTGAGTTTCAGATACTAGAGAACCTGGAGGTCTGGGCTCAGAGGGAGCTCAGGGTTTCTGCCACACATTGGAGGCTTTTTTAATGACATTTAAGGCACTAAAGTGCGAAAACTGACATTCAGCTTCACAATGTTTTAAACACACCTGATGGTCCGGTCGACCCGGTTCTACTGGAACCAGAACTCCATCAGCTGCTGGGGTTCTGAGTCAAACCAGCCTGTTCCCCTCCTGGCCTGTGGGGGCGCTGCACCAAGAACCACTGCAGGAAACGACACTAAAACCTCTGAAGACACTGAGAGCAACTTCCTGTTTCACCAGATGGAACAAGATGGAGGCGTCAGAGTTTAATGCTGGAGGATTTCTCTTTAGTCTTTGGCTGAAGACCAGGAGCCATTTCCGCTGCTAGCGCTAGGCTAGCATGTTAGCTTTGGCTGGATTTACCCAGAATGCCCTGCGCTGTAGTCCACTTCCTGCTTTTGGAGTGGTCTCTGGGCCACTTGGCGTTCACATTCAAACTGAACCAGACCGAGGCTTGGAGGGCCAGAGGTCAGAGGTCGATTAGCGTTCACATCTCACGAACCAAACTGGACTTTGATTAGGCAAACAGACTGGAGTTAGGTTAAAGCGTAAAAGGCTGATGGGAATGATGGAGCCTTAACACCCAAAGTGCGAAGCTAAAAGGTTTTTTGCTCAGAGTGTTTCTCGTACCGGTTAGCACCAGAGGCGAGCGGCGGTGAAAACAAACAACATAAATTTGTGTTGAAAGTTCTCGATGTTCTGTGGGCTCAGAGACGTCTGTCACTCCTCACATGTCCAGCACTTCATCCACGACAGCTAGATAGCTTACAAGGATACTAGCCACTACTTAGCATTAGCCTCAAGCTGATGCTAACTGTTGCTTGAAATGTCCCACAAGAAAAAAGCCAGTTAGGTAATTAAATGTCAGAACATTCAGTCCTGAGACGATCATATCTGACACAGTAACGGATTGAAGACGTTTTCTTCAAACACAGGATGAGTTTCAGCTCATCAGTATCTGGATCCTGCAGGGCGTTGAAGGTTCTGGTTCTGGACGGGTCCGGCCCAGCAGGAGGCTGATGAAGGCAGGCAGAGAGCAGCAGATTGAACCCAGATGAGACTCTGCTTGTTCTCCCAGCAGGAAGCCGAGAGTCTGCAGAGCTTCATCAGCGTCACAGGAGGCTGAAATCAGGCTGTCTGTATTCAGCTGCACATAAACATGATGCCTCCTCTTCCTCCTCTTCCTCCTTTTCCTCTTCCTCCTCCTCTTCTTCCTCCTCTTCCTCCTTCTCTTCTTCCTCCTCCTCTTCCTCCTTTTCAGTTATTTACCTGAAAACATGACATCATGGAAATCCATCCAGCTCTGAAACAACAATCTGTACATCAACTCTACCTCTGATCCCAGAGCATGACACCCCCTCCACCTCCTGGCCGCCGGGCCCAGATGCTCCCCTTCCTCCAACCATCTGGAAACCGCTGAGCTCAGCACACGACCAGCTGAAAAATGGCTAAAGTTGATGGGAAGTTTGAAAATGTTATAGGCAGACATTATGAACAACAGTTAGACATAAAAACAAGCCTGGAGGCTGCCAGGCTGATAAACCTGGAGGTCGTTGAAGATGATGATACCTGAACACCAACAGCGCCACTGCAGCGCGCTGGGACTCGGGTTTGAATCCTTCAGAGCGTCAGCAACAACCTCATAAATGCTTCAGTGCCGAGTTGCTCTCTTAGCTGATGGGCGCCAACTAGTGGTGGCACACTGAAGCACAACTCCTGACTCAGATTCCCAGACCAACATGTGACAGGTTGCTCTGATGACGTACTAGTACGCCTGCCAGCTAGCTCTTGGCAGCTATGGAACATTCAATCAATCAATCAATCAATCAATCAAATTTTATTTGTATAGCACATTTCAGCTACAAGGCATTTCAAAGTGCTTTACATCATAAACATAAAATACAAAGTCATGTAACATAGAATAAAATGAAAGAAAATAAAATAAAATGAAATAAAAACACGGAATTTAAGCGCCTGTTACCGCCGGACTCCGCCGTCCGCTTAACCACGGGTATTCGTCGGGCCCCGTTGCCCACAACAGGCACGGGATTTAAGCGCCTGTTACCGCCATTGACAGCATTGACTCAGTGGCGCCCCCTGTGCTAGGAGGTGAAACTGAAGACTCCTCGTCTCCTCAAACGCTGTGTCCGATATGTTAGATTCTTTTTCTTCGTTAGAGTTAGCAAGTCGACCTGCGGAGGCACGAAGCGATTACAGAGTCACCTGACCTCTGACCCTCTGTGTCCAATATAGACCATAATATGTCACCATAGCGCCTTCAACCGTTTCCCCAGATGCTCTTTAATCTTCACTGTCACTGCTGCTGCATCTGAACACAAATATGAATGGAAACATATTAAAACCCGACAAAAAGTTCTGGAGATCAGAACCGGGCTACAGGTTCTGGGCTGTGGAGAGCAAACCTTCATGAACTCAGAGATCATTTCCTCCTGCAAACGTTTCGGTCCTCAGACCCGGTCAGAACCAGCAGACTGGTGAATGAACTGGTTGGACTGGGAGTCTCCCACCTCCTTTCACTCACACTTCATTTATTTGAAGTTTTAATCTCATTATTAAGTGTTTTGTGGAGGGGGGTGAGACCAGGGGGTGTTGCTGACAAAGGCCCCTGTCCAGGAACATTTAGTGCGATGTTTCGGTGGCTGCAGCATGAGGGGGGGGCAGCAGATGGATGCCAGATTAACCCACCCGTCACTCCCCATTCTCCACTCCCCTCGCCTTTCTTCTCCTTCTCCACCTCCACAAAAGTTTCTCTCTTGTCTCCCTAAATCCCCCCAACTCTTATACCCCCACCACCCTCACCCTGTTGCCCCCCTGAGCCTCTTTTATTGCTCATTTCAGCGATGAAGATGAGGCAGCGCGCCTCCTCAGCCAGAAAGCAACAGCAATGAATTCATGGGCTGGAAGGCCTTGATCCTTAGTGGCCCCCTGCCGCCGCCGGGGGAGGGGCGCCATTGTTCAGCAGTATATAGGCTTGTCTATTACCCCCTATTTTTCCTCGCTCCCCCCACCACACACACGGCTGCTGAAAAGAGCCATTTATCGCCCCCTCCCTCTACAAACACACTTTGATTCTTTCAGTCACAGAGATGGCAACAGTAGCAGAAGGTGGCGGGTTGCCACAAAGACGGCCATGAAATTCAATTAGCATCCAGCGCTAACGCTTGCCGCCTCTATGAGGACCGGCAGAACCAGGACTGGCCTGATTACCAGTCCAACCTGCTAACAGAAGCAGCAGGAGAAAGTTCACAGGTTTAGTAAAAATGAGAGTTTATGATGTTTATGACACATATTGCTTTTAGTTTTCACAGTTTGAGTTGCTGAGCTATAAGGAAGGAAAGCAGTTTAAATATTCTGCAGATCTGTGGTGAAGCAGAAATCTATCAAACAACATTTTACTCCCAGTCCTGAAAAAGATAAGCAACACACCTTCAGGATTGATGTTTAAAACTTATACTTTTAGCAGTGGCCTCAGCTAAATCCTGTGTTGGTCTAGAAACTTAGTGCTAGCAGAACTAATGTTTGTAAATAGTTATTTAAGGTTAATGCTGCTAACTTTTTAAATAATAGTGCACTCTAGTGGTTAGCAAACTAGATTGCTAACATCAGGACAGCTAATGGTTTCACACTGGGTATCTAATGTTTCCACATCAGTTAAGTAATGTTCGCACCCAGGTTAACCAATGTCAGCACACTAGTTAGCTAATGCCAGCTGTGTCCATTAGCCTCAGGATGTTGCAGACCAAAGTTAATTATTCCTTTGTTGCTGTGTATGTTGATGTTTTCAGATCTGTCCTGCAAACGAGAGAAGTCTATCTGTTTCTGACCTGCAGCTCACATGCCTGCTCTCAGCAGAACCAGCTGATCTGAACCTAAGGCTTTAGATCAAAGTCCAGCTTTGCTTTCCAGGATTTTGGTCCCAGTAAAGCACCATTCTGGTGTTGGTCCTCATAATGGCAAGAAAACCAGTATGTGTGTGCTGAGCAGGTCTGGATCACTGCTCCTCTTCATCGGGGGTCATGTTTATACTAAAAAAGCGCTCTTTCTGTGCGCTGACCTGTTAGAGATGGTTTGACCTCAGTTTTTCTTCCTTTTTACGGCGATAATATTAATAATGCTCTCAGTGAAAAGAGAATCGGCTCCCTGAACAGAAGCCCTTCAGGCAGAAGATTAGCGCTCGTCTCTCATCTGGAGGACAAAGTCACTCCGTTCAATAGCTTCATTTTCTGAGCTGCCTCGGAATAATATTCATCTATTCATTTCTGAGCCGAGGCTGTAAAAGAGGCAGAGAAATTCAAAGAGCTGCTGAGGATTTTATTCATGAGGGGAAAACACGGTATAAACCTTGATAGCGCCCCCTACAGGCCTGAAACATCTGAAATATCTGTCAGGAGATCTGAAGGATAAATTCTTGATAATTAAAAAATGAGCAGCTTCCTGCCTAACAACCTCATTAAGCTGTAATTAATTCATCTCTAAAGTTTATTGATGTGAGAAAAGCCAATAATCAAACCAGTAAGCACCAAGAAAACCCATTCAGGACGACTGGACCAGAACCAGCAGACTGGTCCGCTGCACACCAAACACATACACATCTTTCTGAGATCAAAATAAAGATTTAGTCTGCTTAGTAGCAAAACAAACTGATTTAGTTTTATGATTAATTATGTTTATCCACGAGTGTCAACACTGACGCTCAAACTGGTGCATTAGTGTGCAAATGCACTAAGGTGCAAATGTACTAAGCTAATGAGCTCAGGTTCATTAGCTTAGTACATTTCAGCAACAAGGCTAAATAAAACACAACAACCAAATATGAAACAAGCAATAAACATCCCATATTATCAAATTCCACCATCAAAATCACCACATCAATACATACTGATCAATGTGCCAGTTGTTGATAATCAAAGCAGCTCCAATCTGCTTGAAAGGAGCTCAGGGTTTCAGCTGTTTTTCAGTTTCCTGAAAATTTGTTCCAGATCTGTGGAGCATAGAAGCTGAATGCTGCTTCTCCAGGTCTGGTTCTGGTTCTGGATGCAGAGCAGAACCAGAACCAGCAGGTTGATCCACAAGCAGCAGATCTTTAATCTGTTCAGTGATTTATAAACTGCCAGCAGTGAAGGATGTAGAACCGGGTGTGTAGAACCGGGGATGTAGAACCGGGGATGTAGAACCGGGGGTGTAGAACCGGGTGTGTAGAACCGGGTGGTGTCTCTGTCCTCCTGGTTCTAGTCAGAACTCCAGCAGCAGATTCTGGACCGTTGGTTTAGACCTGCTGCAGGAATCACAGCCACTAAAGAGAAACGCCTGGATGAGTTTCTCTGATCTGAGACAGAACCAGCACAGATCAGGAATGTTTTCTCTAACTGTTGCTGAACATAATGAGCAGAAAATGGGCCTTCATCACCTCCTCCTCCTCCGGCTACCATCCGTCCTCTCAGAACCAGAACCAGCTGCTCTTTGTGCCGCAACAATACGGAGCGAATGTCGAGGGCTGCGCCGTATAAACGGGTCCATCTGTCTGCAGGAACTCCCCCAGCTGAGCCGCAGTGTGTGTGTGTGTGTGTGTGTGTGTGTGTGGCTCACACCCCGACCCTCGCTAACTGGTGTATAATTGACTCCCAGTTGTTTTCACACAGTGGCTCCTCTAACACAGCGTGACTTCTAATGGACAGCAACACAAAGCTCATTCATTAGTCCCAACACACACACACACACACACCCACACAACCAAACATCATAAACTGATCAATCAAATAATTTAATTATATCAGTTAAAGCAGAGAAATGTTGTAATTTAATGATTTTATTTTAATCATCGGTTCGTGGAACAGCGTCTCTGTGAAGCTGCTTCATGAGGAAAACAGATTTTCTCTTTCTGATCATTCAATGATCAAATCCAAACTTTGGAATTGGTTCAAACTTGTTCCTGATCTGAACCGTGGGAATGTTCTCCTGCTGGGGTCAAAGTTCACCTCAGTTTGGTTCATTTCTGCAGCAATAATTCAGAACTGACGACCCAAAAAAAGAATCATTTCAGTTGAAAATCAGATTCAGTTCAGTTACCCACGGAGCTCGGTTTCTTATTCTAACCAGTTTCTCTCTGAGAAACCTCCATCAGAACCAGAACCGGGCTCGGTACCAGCGACCAAATGTAACTATGAGAAAACAGAAAGAGAAGAACTGATGCCAGAGAAAAATAACTCCATTTTATTTATTCGTCATTCATTTTGAGCAGAAAGATTTTCTGACTGCTGATTGGTGGGAAATCTGAAGGGGGCGTGGCTTCTAAAGAGTCCTACACGTCTTATAAGGACGAGACAGGAAGAAGATCGCTGTGCTTTAAGGAGGAGTTTGAGGAAAGGCGTCCCTCAGGGCCGTGTCCACTCTGCTGCCCAGAAATAAAAATAAAACCTGGTTTTATATGATTCTTATGTGTGATGAGTCCATTAATGAACTGGTTTTATGTTTAACTACTATTGGAATAATTAGTATTTTATTAAATAAATGTTTCATGATCTAAAGTTTGAAATTTGATGTAAATTATTGTGAATACATATTTTCTGCATTAGTGGTGTCAAAGTTTTGGCTCATGTTAGAACAACTTTAGGATCTGATTATGACTGAGTGGATGGAGGTCAGCTGGAGGTCAGCTGGAGGTCATCTGGAGGTCAGGTGAGTTATTAGGATGTGAGAATTGAAAGCTTTTGGTTCTTTTGGACTTTATTTCCTTCGGTCTGTTTCGTCTCCTGATTTTTCCTGCAGCTTTTTTTTCCCCGGGTTTTCTGATTCACTACTGTGGCTCCGGCGGCAGGTTGATGACCTTCATCCTCCTCCTCCTCCTCAGAGTGTTTTTGTCCTGAACACACCTGAGCTCTGCAGGAAGCTCTTTGTGTTGCTGCCTTTTGTTTGGTGCTGCGCTGACGAAGTTGCTTTTGTTTTTGGCTCTGATGAACATTTTCGCATCCCGCCTCATTGTCTGGTTCGACTCAACAATGAACCTGTTTCCATGGAAGAATCTCAGCATTCGTGTTTCTGTGAGATCCATCAGAGCCATTCTGTTCAGATTTCTGCTCTGAAACGTCTAAGAATGAATCTGAAGAGGGAAAATATGACTGAAAAAATATTAATTCAATCCAAAAATATTTTATTCACGAACAAATTTGTTTTCAATCTCAAACTTGAGCGGTTTGATGCTGATAATTCAGTAAAGTTACTGTCAAATAATTTGAGTTAGTCACTCATAAGAGAAAAAAGGAGTTTGTATCTTATTATTAATGCATTTATACATGTCACACTTTACACATTTGAATATAAATAACTAATGAATCTCATAGTTAGTGAACTTCTATAAAATATCCATCCATCCATCCATTTTCTGATCACCCTTCTCCCTAACGGGGTCGGGAGTTGCTGGTTTATCTCCAGCTGCGTTCCGGGCGAGAGGCGGGGTCACCTGGACAGGTCACCAGTCTGTCGCAGTCTATAAAATATATTTAATGTAATATTTAGATTGTTTTAGAGACACTTGGCTAAATCAGAGTAAATCGTTTACTAACTGAATATTTAGTCAGTTTAAGGCTGAGGAAACATTTAGTGAGCTACATTTCTCTTTCAAATGATGAGGAGAAAATATGAAGCTTCAGGTCATCAGCAACTTTGAACTTAAATCTGGTTTCATGACCAGAGCTGGGGTTCCCTGCAGCATCCAGGCAGCCAGTATGTTACCAAACAGTGTCTGATTGGCTGCCAGCCTGATGATGTCACAGTCTGTCCATCAGCCAGAACCGCCTGCCTACACAGTAATGAATTCACTGCTCCATTAGGGCCACCCACTGAGACACACACACACACACACACACACACACAACACACACAACACACACACACACAGAGACACACACACAAAGACACACACAGAGAGACACACAGACACACAGAGACACACACAGAGACACACAGAGACACACACACAGAGACACACAGAGACACACACACACACACACATACGGGGCTGCAGAGAGCCGAGGGGAGTTAGGCTCTCAGGTCAATTAGCAGCTAATTGGTGGACAAGCTCTCATGTTTGATTGGCTAATTATCCAGTTAGCAGTTTGAGTTGAAGGGAGGAGATCTCACCACACACACACACACACACACACACACACACACACACACACACACACACACAAACACACACACACACAGCAGGCAACTAACACAACATGATACATCCAGCAGCAAATCAAAATGGAGGTTCTGAATCAGAAACTCTTAATTTGTAAATTTTTTTCCTCCTTCAGTCCAGTCGACCCGGTTCTACTGGAACCAGAACTCCATCATCTGCTGGGGTTGAGTCCAACCAGCCTGTTCCCCTCCTGGCCTGTGGGGGCGCTGCGCCCACAACCACTGCAGGAAACGACACTAAAACCTCTGAAGACGCTGAGAGCAAGATGGAACAAGATGGAGGCGTCAGAGTTTAGTGCTGGAGGATTTCTCTTTAGTCTTTGGCTGAAGACCAGGAGCCATTTCTGCTGCTAGCACTAGGCTAGCATGTTAGCTTTGGTTAGATTTACCCAGAATGCCCTGCGCTGTCGTCCAGTTCCTGCTTTTGGAGCGCTCTCTGGGCCGCTTGGCGTTCACATTCAAACCAAATCAGAGTTCACTTCAACTGAATGCAGACCGCGGTTTGGAGGACCAGAGGTCAATTAGTGTTCACACCTCACCAACTGGACTTTGACTAGGCAGGTGGAGTGGAGTTATATAAAAACCTAAATCTGTTTCTGAACAGAAATCCAGAAGAAATAAATGGGAAACAAACACAATAATAATAATGATGATAATAATAATAATAATGATAACAGATTACAGGAACTGCTTTGGTTTTTCTTCGTTTCTTGTGTATTATTGATGTTCAAATTCTGAGTTTTTGCTGCTGCAGATTCAGATCAGAAGTAAATTATTGGTTCTGGTTCTGAGACCCGGTTCCTCGGTTCTGGTGGTACAGTGTGCTGCTGTCTCATGGCTGCTCTCACACCTTCATCACATTAGCTGCTCCTCCTCCTCCTCTGGCTCTGTGTGAGTTAATTGCAGGGTAGCAGAGAGGAGCGCTGGATTCGCGGCGCGGGGCGTCCAGGAGGAGCCGACCCTGTCATTTAGCTCTGTGGCCGCGAGCTCAGAGTGGCAGCGAGCTGGAGGGTTACCCAGCATGCCGCGGGGCAGAGCGGACCGAGCCGCACGGCAGTGGGCGCCTAATGGCAGCTCACACACTCACACACTGCGGCGAGGCTGATGACAGCTGCCTCTTAATGCTGAGCGGGGAGGAAACCTGAGAGCAGTGGGGGACTCGTCAGGCTGAAGGGCGATCATTTACCTGCTCTCTCTCTCTGGATGTGAACATGAATGAATGATGGAGAGCAGAACCAGAACCAGTTCCAGAACCAGAACCAGAACCAGAATGTGGTGCGTTCAGGGACTCCAGGTAAACCGTAGGTGGATTTTCTACATGGTTCTGGTTGCTGTCCGTCTCTGGTCCGGATCAACCCAGTCCGGCTCCATGTGGGTCGGTTTTGGTTCTGCAGACCCAACAGAACCAGAACCCAGAACACTTTCCACTTTGAAGTTTTTGACGAGCAAACAAAGAGCTGCTGCGTTTTCCTGAGCAGCCAATTGGAGCGCAGGTTATTAAAAGGCCAGATTGGCTGAGATGAAGCTTTCAGCCTTCAGCGGCTCGGCTGTGACTGACACGCTGACATTATGAGGCAGTTACAGGCTCAGTGGGTAGAAAGTAGCAGCTAATTACAGCAGATCAGAATAAAAGGCTTTCAGAGAGAAACGAAGTCATGAGCAGAAAGACGAGGAGGGAGAGGAGGGAGAGCTGCTTCAGTGACCCAAACTCCTCATTTATTAAAGAAACAAACATGGAAGGAAAATCATGTCTGCTTTTTGATTCTTTTTAAAGATCAAATCTGAAAAGTGTGGCGTACCTCCAAATCAGAATTCTGTGGAACCTGCATGTCAAACTCTTCTGACCTACTGCAGCAGTGAGCTGCGCTGCATATGTGAATCTGCTGTCGGACTGGACCGAACCGGGTTGGAACGGGTCAATCTGAGGAGACAAGTCTCCCTCTGAATCTCACCGTTTTCATTTCACCCAGTTTTTGTTTTGTTTCTCTAAAAGCTTTTAAAGCTGCAAACAGAGAAAAACATTCAGAACCGAGAAGCAAAGAGACTGAAGGACAGAGAGACAGAGAGAGAGTTTGTGTGTCTGTGTGCGTGTGTCTATGTGTGTGTGAGTGTGTGTGTGTCTGTGTGTGTGTGTGTGCGTGTGTGAGTGTGTGTCTGTGTGTGTGTGTGTGTGCGTGTGTGTGTGTGTGTGTGTGTGTGTGTGTGTGTTTGGTTTCTGAAAATCTGATTTCAAAGGTAGAAATTAAAAGATGAAAAATGAAATGAAAGAGGAAAAGAAGACAAAGTGAAAACTGGAGGAAAAACAAAGTAAAAAAAGTGAATTAAAATCAAACATTAAAGAGGAAGAATGAAAAGAAAGAAAGGAAGGATGGAGAGAAGAAATGTGGACGAGAAAATCTGAAAAGTGTGAAAAGCTGAAAACTAGAAGTGAATCATTGGTGACAGCCTGCTGCCTTGCCCAGAGGCAGCAGGGAATCAAACCTCCAGCGTGCGTTTGCTGTTGAAGGTCGTCCTGCTGAAGGTCGTCCATTATGCAGATGAAAAGCTTCAGTCAGAGGCAGCGTCCTTGTGCTGCAGCAGGTGGAGACGCAGCTCAGCTTTTAGCTTCTATTCAGCAAAAACACTTAAAAAGCCACTTTAATTACCAGAACGACGGCAAGGCTCCTCAGGACAGCAGCAATGCATGCTGGGAAGGTCAGCCAGCACACTGGATCCATATTTAGATATCAGAAGATAATTGATCACATTTTGGTGAAAATATCCACAAAATCAGATTCAATTCAACTGAGATTTACTGGTTTTATTCTTCCCAAACATCCATTTTCCGTCACCCTTCTCCCTAACGGGGTCGGGAGTTGCTGGTTCCTCTCCAGCTACGTTCCGGGCGAGAGGCGGGGTCACCTGGACAGGTCGCCAGTCTGTCGCCGGGCAACACAAAGACAAACAGGACAAACAACCAGACACACACTCACACCTAGGGAGAATTTGGGAAGGCCAATTAACCTGACAGTCATGTTTTTGGACTGTGGGAGGAAGCCGGAGAACCCGGAGAGAACCCAGCATGCACAGGGAGAACATGCAAACTCCGTGCAGAAAGACCCCGGGCCGGGAATCGAACCCAGGACCTTCTTGCTGCAAGGCAACAGCGCTACCCACTGCGCCACTGTGCAGCCCTCCCAAACATCCAACGGGTCGGAACTTCTTTAGAAATGTGACTGTGGATGCTAACGTTACCATTAGCTGCCAAATATTAGCATTGACGTGCTATTTCAGGCTAGCATAACTTTGCTGACAGGCTTTTAGCACAACCACGTCGTTTCCCTTCAGAAGCAGAAGTGAACCGAGAACCGTCTCCATGGAAACTGTTAGCGGATGTAGCGTCAGACCAACGGCGGTCCGGAAACACACAAGAACAAAGGTTCCGACCCTGAGCCGCAATTAAAACGTTAAAACCTAAACTCTGCAAAACAATCATCTGGACCAGAACCGGGCCAGAACTCAGGCCCAGGTCCACCGTTCCCAGAGCTTTACTGGGCAGAATCATGTGGGAACTGGATTCCAGTAACCAGAAGCAGAACTTTACTTTGCTGTCAGACAAAATCCTCATTTACTCAGTTAGAAACCATCAGGCAGGCAGAACCGGCTGAACTGGGTTTTGGTTCTGGTTCCTGTGATCCCAAACATCTTCATCACCTTGTTTCATCAGAACCTTCCTGTTGTGAGGTGAACCGGACCTTCTGCCCGTCCTGCAGCCGAACCGCCGAGTGAAGCAGTCTAAAGTTACAGCGTGAGCTCCCCCTGGTGGCCAGAAGCTGGAACTGCATACAAGTTTCAGCTCGGAGTTTTTCCATTAATTGTTTTACTTTATTTATTTATTTCAATAAACAACAATACAATTGTATTGTGAACATAACACAATAAGACAATAATAATACTTGACCAGGGGGAGCATCAGATAAAGCATAAAGACAAGAGAATAACATTACAGTACATTAACATAAAAGATAATCTAAAAGTCCAAGTTGATTACAAGCCCATATTGTTGATTCTGCTTTTTGGTTGGTTGAGGATTGAATTGTTAATAAATAATGTTTAAGTTCAATTAGAAAAATAGAAAAGTTTGTTTTTTTCTTCAAAACTTTGCATTTATGTAGATGAAATTTAGCCTTAATAATTATTAAATTTATAAGGAAACTTTTCACATTCATTCCTCCATTTTGTTGAAATCCAAATAAGGCATTTTTCCAATATAACTGAAATCCTGTTGATATTTTGGAATCAATAAAGTCACAAAAATGTTGCCAAAATACTTTAGAATGAGGACACAACCAGAACAAATGGGTGAGCAACTCTGGACAAACGTCACAGAAGGAACAATTCACATCAATGTTAGAGTTGAATTTCTTGAAATAATCTTTAATGGGGTAGATTCGGTGAATGAGTTTAAAAGAAACTTCTTTTACCTTGTTAGTAAGAAGAAAGTGATTAGGAAGCAGCCAAATAAATTTCCAAGACAAAGTCATACAAAAGCGATTCCAATAACGACCAACCACAGGAACAAAGGTCACGACCTCCAGAAACAGGGATCTGATCAACTTATTATTGTTATGAGGAAAAGGATTCAGACATATTTTGCCAACAGGAGAATGTATGGGAGATAGAACGGGAGACTGAAAATCGACTCTCGGCTTCTGCCTGAATAACATGCAGATCTTAGTAGAAACGGCACCAAGAACTTTGACATATTCTCCAGGAGAGACAGGAAAATTAAATTTACAAAGAAATTCCTCATAACTCAACAACAGACCATCACTGTTAAACAATTGGTCAACCAGAACAATGTTATGATTAAACCAGGAATCAAAAAACATAGTTTTGTTCTTATATAAGATGTCCTTATTATTCCAAATGAAATACTGGTGAGGAGAAAAGTTATGCTTGTAGATGAGTAACCACGATAAAAGGGCCTGCCGATGAAAGTTAGAGAGTTTATCAAAATTACAAATTAAAAAGAAATTAAGCCCACCGAATTTAGAGAAAATATGGAAAGGTATAATATTCCAGAAAGACGTTGGAGAGTTAAAGAAATTACGGATCCAATTTATTTTAAAAGTATTATTCAAGATAGAGAAAGATAAACAGTTAAGTCCTCCATTTTCATATGAATTCAATAGAGTAGATTTTTTAATATAGTGAGTCTTATTTTTCCATATAAAGTTGAATAGCAGTTTGTCAATTTCCTTCTCACTTTTATTGTCTAACGATTGTGCAGCATAAATTAGTCTGGAGAGGCCTTCAGCCTTTGGAAGCAAAATACGGCACAAAGAAAGATCTCTGACTAATAGATCTCTAACTAATAGATCTCTGACTAATAGATCTCTAACTAAAAGATCTCTAACTAATAGATCTCTAACTAAAAGATCTCTAACTAAAAGATCTCTGACTAATAGATCTCTAACTAATAGATCTCTAATAGATCTCTGACCAATAGATCTGTAACTAACCACTGATTGAGTCTTTTTTTAGTCTTTTGAATTAGCGGGTTGAAGTTTAGAGAGCTTCTTTCTATTTGATCCTTCGTGATGATTATACCTAAATAAACAACCTGATTCTTAACTGGTTTAGCTTCAATTGAGGCGATGGATCAGTCCTTAATGGCCATTATCTCACATTTAAGGTTAAGAGAAAGACCTGAAGCTTTGGAGAAAGTATCAATCTCCTTAACAGCTAAAGAGATTTGGCTCTGAGCTTTTAAAAATAAAGTAGTGTCATCTGCCAGTTGTGTTAGAGTAACCACTTTATCAGCAACAGTGATCCCTTTTAAAGGACCAGTTTTAATATGATCGGCCAGAAGTTGAGCCACTAACAGGAACAAATAAGGGGAGACGGGACAGCCCTGTCTGATTCCTCTGCAGAGACTGAATCTAGGAGAGGAGCCGTTTTTTCATTTGATGGAGCTGTTGCTGTTTTGGTATAAGGTTTTAACAATAGAAGTAAAGAATTTCCCAAACCCAAATTTATTTAGACTTTGAAAGATAAACTCATGTTCCACTGTTTCAAATGCTTTATAGAAGTCTAGAAATAAAATAAAACCATTATCACAGACAAGATCAGGATAATCTAAAATATCCAGAACAAATCTTATATTATTAGTAATATGTCTGTTTTTCATAAAACCAGATTGAGTTTCATCAATAATTGAATGAAGGACAGATTTTAGCCTTTTAGCAACCACTAAAGCAAAAATTTTGTAATCATTATTAAGAAGACAAATAGGACGCCAATTATCTAGAAGTAAAGGATCTTTATTTGGTTTAGGTATTAGAGTGGTTAATCCCTGAGTGAGGATTGTAGGGAGCGAACCGTTTTCTATACTTTCATTAAAAACCTGCAAAAGAAAGGGAGCGAGGACGAACAGAAAGTGTTGGTAAAACTCAGCACTCAGGCCATCGATTCCAGGAGATTTGTTCATTTTGAGATGTGAGATGGCGTCCTCAATCTCTTGCAGAGAGATTGACTCTTCACAACATTCCCGTTCACTATCAGAAATTTGACTAACTGATAAATTGATCATTAGGGCATCAGCTGAAGCTTGACAGAAGTTGGAGAGATAAAGAGATTCATAGAAAGAACTACAATATCTAGCTATATCATCAAGGTTATCTGTAACAGCATTGTTAATCTTTAGTCTGGTAATAGAGTTGTTGATCAAATTATGTTTTTCTAGATTGAAAAAGTAATGAGTGTTTTGTTCTTCTTCTAACCATTTTCTTCGTGATCTAATGAAAGCTCCTTTACTCTTATTAATGTAAAAATGATCCAATTTAATTTGTAATTCAGTTAATTCTTGTAGTTCAGAGTCATTTAAATTCGAAGGATTTGACTGAGTGAGTTCAAATGTTCTTGTAATAATTTCGGTTTCTTCAATTCTTTTTGCCTTGGCCTTGTTACTACCAAACTGTCTTAGAAATTTGCCAGATTCGAATTTAAAAAGTTCCCAATTAAAGCCATAAAGATTATCTGTTTGAGCTTTATGCCAATAGTATTTTAATAAATTTTTTTATCTTTATAGTAACCTCTTTGTAGTTTAATAAAGAATTATTCAGTTTCCAGTATGAAGGAGAATAACTAGAATAATTCCCATCTGAGAGTGTTAAAATTATTTCAACAACTTTATGGTCCGTAAGGGGAGTAGGTAAAATATTAACAGTCACAGATTCCTTCTTTACTGAATCTGAGATCAGCCAGAAATCTATCCTAGATTGTCAAGATAAGGATTTATTACTCCAGGTAAATAAACAATCATGTGGATTTTCAGTTCTCCAAATGTCAATTAGATTAAATTTTTCCATAAAAGCTTTAATAGTGGGGCTTGAGGCATTTGGTCGACCAGGAGGCCATTTATCAAGGTTACCATCCAGGACAGTGTTGAAATCACCTCCCATGAGAATTATAGCATTTGGCCATTTTTTTAACCATTCTATAAGGATCTTTTCAACTGTGAGAAACAACTTATCGTTTTCTTTTTTGTTATTGTAACCATAGATATTGGCACAAATGAAATGATGATTTTCATAGAAAAAGAGTTGAAAAATAAAGTGACCCATCAAATCACATTCAGTAGAAATAATATTCCCATTAAATCTATGTTTTAAAGTCATAACTCCTGCAGAGCGCTCAGTCCCATGAGAAAGCCAGACAGAATTACCCCACTGGGATTTCCAAAAAGTAACATCATCAACTGTAGAGTGACATTCTTGAAAAAAACAAAAATCAGATTTAAAATTTTTGGCAAACAAGAACAAAGCTTTTCTTTTTAACATATTGCGCAACCCCCTGGCTTTAAGAGAAATAAGTGAAAGAGACAACATATAAACAACAGGAAAAGTAACTTAATGAATGAAGGTAGTTATAGATGACATGAACACTGTGGATCAGCACCTTATTAAAGCTTCAGATCTCAGTTTTGCAACCTAGAGTAAAGTTTTGAAGTAGCGGACCCATTAAGGAGAATAGACCTGCGATTATTCTAGTATTGGAGTAAACACTGCTGGTATCTCCACACCATTGATAAAACCACGACCCCCTATGAAGTAGGCAGATTTTCCCTCTTCACGAGCCTTCTGGATGCCAGGCCAGAGATTCTGCCGGGATTCACGGTCCTCTTTGCAGAAGTCATTTCCTTTAGCTGCTTTCCATATGTAGTCATGATATCTCCTCGCAATGAAGCGAATGATGATAGGCCGAGGGCGGACGGAACCCGAGGAACCTGACGGAACCTGAAGGAACCTGATGGAACCTGATGGAACCTGAAGGAACCTGAGGAACCTGAGGAACCTGATGGAACCTGAAGGAACCTGATGGAACCTGAGGAACCTGAGGAACCTGAAGGAACCTGAAGGAACCTGAAGGAACCTGAAGGAACCTGAGGAACCTGACGGAACCTGACGGAACCCGATGGAACCTGACGGAACCTGAAGGAACCTGACGGAACCTGACGTTTGTTGAATGTAACCGGAAGTCGCTCCGGAGCGGAACGTCAGGACCACGTGACTGGCTGAACAACTGCGGCTCACCTCGGAGGCCACGCCCCTTTTCCGGCTCAAATTCCTTACAGCTTTTAGTTTTTATTAATTCATAGAAGATTTTTAAGTTACTATCTGAAAATGAATAATTTCTAACTTTTACACCATGAAGTCCTTCCGGATTCAGTAGACGGCTTGAAACGGAACCGAACTCGGAACTGGACCGCGGTTCCGAACTTCCTGAGCGGATTCATCCGGACCGACTGTCCGCGCTGATGGCCGGCTGAGGCAGCGCGTTTCCCGCGGAGAGGAGCTCACCTGGAGGCGCGGACTCCTCCTCCGGCCCCCTGCGGTGATCAAAGTGCGGTCCGCGGGCCGTTTGTGGCTCCTGGTTCAATTGAAGAACAAATTTTATCTGCAAGATGGCTGAGAGATAATTAGCATGCAGTTAATGAGAAAAACACCAAAATATTCTTGTTTTAATAACCTGATTTTTACCATTTTCTGATTTGACAGTAAATCTGAGCAGATGAATCTGAAATTAATGAAGTTATTAAATGTGACCAAACAGAGCAGATATTCCCAGTTAAAGGGACAGGAACCCTGTTCTGCTGAAGAACGTTCAACTGGGTTCCTTCTTTTAACGGAAAACATGAAAACTTTGAACATCATGGAGTCATTTTGACACATCATGATTGGTTTACTGTTGGTGAAATAAATGTAAATACATTCAATGTAAACAATGTAATCGTTTACAGCCTGGTTCAGATGCAGGTTGTGGGTTTGAATCCCAGCCAGGACTCTGCAGGTTCTCCATCGAACAAAAACAATCTGGAATCGTTTCCTTCACAGTAACATGATGGCTCATATTTGATTCACATCTCTGGAATCAGACTGAATCATATTGAATGTTTCATATTAAGATAAAATCACCATAAAACAGAAACAACTTTAGAGAATCCAGGCTCACCTTTCACACAAAACTTCTCTTTAATTTCAAAATAAGAACTTTAACAGCAGCATCTCTTCATTCATTCATTCATTCATCCAGTAACACAGGCGACTTTCAGTGTTTCATTTTTTGATCCGGATCATCATCACCATGGCAACAAAACACAAACATTAAAACACAAATGAGCTTTAAGGTGCAAACAGACAAACCAAGCGGGGCTTCTGTCTTTTTCCCATGATGCACCTGAAGGCCTCTGTAAGCCCTGCCCCTATTGGCTACGGCAGCCCACCAGGTACAAAACAAAACAAACATTACAAATAAAAACACCTTTAAACTCAAACTAAACAACCAGCAGCGTTCATCAAAATAAACATAAATCTGCAAATTCATTTCAAATTATTTACAAAATTCACGTTACATAATTTACAACTTTAAATAATTTACTATCCGTTACATTAATAAAAATTATTATCCAGAACAAGTGTCAAACTCAAGGTCCGGGGGCCAAATCCGGACCACCGTAGCTCCTCATTGCGGCCCTCTTTACGCATGAACCTTTAAATGTTTTTTTATTTATCAAATCAGTTCTCATCACAGTATGGCCGTCACTTCCTGTTGTTTTTCTTACAAATTCATGGAAAATCAATTAGTGCTGTAATGCTAACTCCCACCTGAGTAATGCTGGGTAGCAGTTTCTAAAATAGAAACTGGGTAGCAGTTTCTATTTTATTGCCAAAAAAAAAAAGTAAAAATGACTCCTGGAGCTGTTGAGTTTAATCTGATCTCAATAAGTTCTGATCATTATTCTAAAGCAGGGCTGGGAAACTCCAGGCCTCCAGGTTTCCTGCAACCTTTAGATGTGACTCTACTTCAACACACCTGAGTCAAGTGATGATGTCATGAGGACTCTGGAGAACCGGACTGCACTGAGGAGGTGATTCAGCTGTTGGACCAGGGAGACGCCTGAGAGTTGCAGGTCGCTGACCCTCAAGGACTGGGACTGCCCACCCCTGGTTCTGGTCCTCCAGATGGACCAGAACCAGGTCTGAAAACCAGTCTCCTCTTAGTGGCATATAAGGAAAACCAGAAGAACCAGTAGAAGCAGCTGCTGGCTTCCTCTTCTGACCTCTGACCTGCTGATGTTGCTGCTGTATAAACTGAAGCTATGGAGCTCCATTCCTGCCCAGCGTTCAGTCAGTGCTCTGTTCCTTTAAGGGACACAGCTGCTGTGCCTGCAGTGGCCACCAGGTGGCGACCACGAGTTTTCAGAACATCAAGGCGTCGCCACGATTCCCTGATGCATTCTGGGAAATGGAGTCACGAGGTCAGGGCAGCCCTGTCTTCATCCTCCTCTTCCCTTCG
The DNA here is from genome assembly GCA_922788865.1 of Poeciliopsis turneri. Taxonomy (NCBI): domain Eukaryota; kingdom Metazoa; phylum Chordata; class Actinopteri; order Cyprinodontiformes; family Poeciliidae; genus Poeciliopsis; species Poeciliopsis turneri. The sequence continues at coordinate 23,571 of CAKLNU010000783.1, forward strand.
TCTCTGAGCTCTGTGGTTCTGGAACAAACAAACATCAAATGTGACTGGTCCAGTCTGACCCAAACGGGCCCCAGCAGAACCTCAGAGAGAGAAGCCCCGCCTACTCCAGGTGTTAAACAGAGCAGGTGTACCTTCTATGAAACGTGAAGCTAAAAGCTGAAATGCTAACACTGAAAAACAGGAGAACATACAGAATGACTTAGCATTAGCTTTAGCACTAGCATGGCTACTTCTGGCCTTCTTTCGTTCTCCAGCTCTGTCTCTGTATTGGCCCGTCTTTGACTAGGCCACTTCCTCTGCTTGGTGCTCGCTGTTTGACTTATTGGGTCCAGAACCGCCAGACTGGACCCAGCAGCCGGTTCCAGAACCTTTAATCTGACACCAGACTGGACCCAGGTTAACATTTCTGTTCTGGGTTTTGGTGAAATCAAACGCATCAGAAATTCAGCCTGTTTACAGTTTGGAGTTCGGCTGTTGGATCTGTCCGACCCGCATGGAGCCACGGAGGCGCCATCACAGCCAGAACCCAGGTCAAAGGTCAGCACCAACCCGGTTCCGGACAGAACCAGAACCGCTGACAGACACCATTCTGGAGGTGAAACATCACCAGTCTGGGTCACTGCTGGTCAGGAAGGGTGTGTGTGTGTTACCTGCAGGTTGAGGAAGTGTGTGTGTGTCCTGCAGTGTGTGTGTCTCGCTGCCGTCTCTCTGTAGAAGAATTTGTTGCAGAGTCGACAGACGAAGCCGCGAACCGGAACCACGAAGCTGCTTCCTGCTCAGAGATTAGACCCGGTTCTGTTTGGGTTCATCACATACAGAGACAGCAGACCGCCACCGGGGGGCGCCGCCGCCACCGGGGGGCGCCGCCGCCACCGGGGGGGATTTACCGTAAGTCAGCTGGGGATCAAACTCGTCTTCTTCCTCCGACTCTTTGGCATCAACAGTCTGTAGGGGACAAGAATTTGTGTCGGACCAAAATCTGTTCCAGGTTTTGGAGCCACAGGCTGAAGCAGCACTGACCTCTGACCTCTGAACCTCAGATGGTGTCGTCTCTTCATCCTCATCTACCACCTCTACTTCCTCCTCCTCTTCCTTGAAGCAGCCCACAGCGTCCACAGTGATGAGCTCCTCGTCCTGCTCGTCCCCCAGCTGCACCTGGAGACCAAGCGATGACATCATCAGCTGGAGCACAGGTGATGACATCAGCAGCTCCGGCTGTCTGCTGCCTCCTGCTCACCTGCTCCTTATGCTCCACAGACTTTATGTGCTCCACAAACTTCCTGGGCGTCCTGAAGTGTCTCTGACAGACCGCACAGAAGGGCCGCCCCTGCTGCTTACACAGCTGGATAACACACACACACACACACACACACACACACACACACACACACACACACACACACACACACACCCCGGTGAGTTGAGCCTCCTTCCTGCAGCTCGCTCTCAGACTTCCTGCTCTCACCTTGTGTTGCTCTGTCCGTCTGTGGACGATGATGTCGCCACTGAAGTGGACCTGGCAGGTGTCACACCAGCGCTGCCCCAGTTTCTGGCGCCCCCTGCAGACAGATACTGTTACTGCAGGTTTTGGACATTTAAAGCCTCAGTAAACCCTGCAAGATTGCACCTGTCCAGCAGGGGGCCGGCGTTGAGCTGGATGCTCTGTGTGATGTCCTGCAGTTTCCTCAGGTGTTCTTGCCCTGACATGTGCTCCTGAAACACCTGGACGACACACACAGGTTCTGCAAACAGTTAGCTTAACTGGCTCATTGTACAGAGAATGATGGGATGTTTCTAATTTTGTAATTCAGTAATAAACTGATACATCTTAACATTCATCTCAATGATTGCAATTAATAGAACTGAAATGAACATTTGTTATTGTCCAACTAACTTTTATGTTCATTGTCATTCAGAAAACTTCAGTTTTCTAAAAATCATATGTTGCATGAACTGGCCTCTACCAATATGGCCGACACCTTAAAGTATGAAGCCAACATGGCTTCCACTTTAAACAGCATTCTGTGTTTTTCTTCACAGCTCCTTTATTTTGAAGGAGCAGCATGGAGGAAGGACAGGTGTGTTTCTCACCTGCAGGGAGCGACAGGTGAGGCTGCAGACGTGACAGTGGAGGGCAGTGGAGTTCCTGTCAGCCGGACCGAACTCTCGGCTGTTGCTGCTCTGCTGGATGGTGACCCTGAGGGAGGCCACGCTCTGCAGCTGCAACGTGTAAAACACATGTCATTAACACGCTAACAACACGTCACTAACACGCAAACAACACGCTAACAACACGTCACTAACACGCTAACAACACGTCACTAACACGCTAACAGTCTGAGGAGCCTAAAGGATCTTACATCCTCACCTGAGCTGCTCGGCTGTCCTCTGCTGACCCCTGCTGCTCAGAACCAGAACCATCTGAAGAACAGAAACATCATCAGTGAATCCAATGATTCATCGCTGCAGCGACTGCAGTGATGAATCATTGCTGCAGTCGCTCACCTCCTGCTGGGTCACGTGACCCAGGGGCTTTGTTCCTATTGGCCAGAGCTGCAGTCGCCTCAGTTCTGCAGGAAACAAAACTTTGATTCTGACTGTTGGAAGAAATTTTACAGTCCAAACTGTGAATAAGCCATCAACAGCTGAAGGTTCAGAATGACGAGCTTTTCCCTCTTCATGCCTCATCCGGAACCAAACTGACCCATTCTGCCGCATTCTCTTCAGCTGAACCTCTCCTGAGCCTCCATCCGACCCCTGACCTCCCTGGCTCCGCCCATCGGCTGCTCGCTTCTCCCTCGCGGCGGCGGGACTGCCTTTGGGCCGGGCGCCGCAGCTTCTTGGTGCCTGCAGAACAGGAGCCGCGGGTTCAGGAGGTGAGGTGGTTCAGCAGGAGGAGAGTGAGTTTGATTTACACACCTGCTGAGCTGGAGGACCAGCAGGGAATCGAACCTTCGCTACGCCGCCTCCCGCTGCAGGAAGGAAACACCTGGAGGAGGGCAGGATAGACAGAGGTCAGAGTTCAAACAGGAGCAACCTGATGGAGCAGATCCAGATTCTCTCACCTGTCCGTCCTCCTGGTTTGTCTGACCATGATGACCTCTGACCTCTGCTCCTCCAAGGAATAAAGACTTTTATTCTCATTAAACCATCAGCTTGCATTCATTACATTTCAACTAGAAATAAACTTATTGGACAGATTTATGGGTTTAAACCAACCACTGCAGAAAATCCTGGATTTGTTCTCTCAATCAGCTCTCAAAGTATTTCTTCATGTCTTCAACTATATAGAAAGTTCGAAACATATTTTTGTCCTCACAGTCAGACCGAATTACCGGGAACAAATTAATACTTACTACCAACCAATAAGCATCACAATACCTACAGAAACAACCCGTTAAAAAAGAAAATAAATCTAAAATGGTTGGATTTTAAACAGAGACCTGGAAGCTACCGGAGCTAAAAAACAAACAAACAATAAAACCGGATAAAAACATTTATATGAACAAACTCAGGCGGATGGTTTTATTCTCTTGCTTTCATCCGTTACCGCAGCGTCATTAAAGTGACTCAAAACTTTAGCATTTCTTTTATCATTTCACTGAACTCACCTCCGACCTCCAGGCTAGCTCTGCTAACGATAAGCATCCGGTTCTCCGTGAACGGCGCTACCGCCGCCTGCCGGCGGGGAGGAACACTGCAGCCAAACTTCTGTTGCAGAACATCTGCTTCCGACTCATGAAAAGGATCTTTCCGGGGTAAAGGTTGATTAAAATGACCAATTAAACGTATAGCGCTCTGTTATATAAAATATTTTATTTAAGATGGCCGTTTTGATGATGAGACAAATTGAAACAAAAGAATCAGGAGTTAAGGAACTCTTGAAATGTCATAATTTTATATTATAAACCAAGAGCAGATGCTAAGGGAACCCTCAACGCCTCGTTGGATTCTGTCCATGAAGGTCCTGATCAGAATCAGGGTCAAAGGTCACCGTTGGCAAAGTCACCAGAAAGAAGCCAGCAGTCAGGATCGAGATCAGTGAGCTGGACTTCCTCTTCCTCTTCCTCAGCTGGAGAACAGCTGGCTCTAACACACACCAGGCTGGGTGTGTGTGTGTGTGTGTGTGTGTGTGTGTGTGTGTGTGTGTGTGTGTGTGTGTGTGTGTGTGTGTGTGTGTGTGTGTGTGTGTGTGTGTGTGGAGGCCGTCCGGATCACAACCAGATGATTTAGTGGAGGACGACCTCAGAGTTAAGATCCTCAGATGAAAGCCGACAGACTGGAGCCAGCTGCTGGTTCTACAGCCAAGCCTCCAGAACCGGGTCAGAACCGGTCAGTGAACACTACCTGTGCTTCTGTCTCAGCGGAACCAGTAAAGGGTTAATCCAGTCTAACGGATTCCTGCCTGAACTGAGAGAGGATGATGAAGATGGTTGCCATGGTTTCCAGGATTTGGAAAATTCCTTATTGAGGAAAAAGGTCAAAAGATCAACACAAAAAATGTAATATTCTGGTTTATTATCAGATTTTACAGGAAGCAGATTTCAACTCAACAGGAAGTCGGCCCAAATAACTGGTAGGTATTTTATTTTGAAAAACTGAATTCCACCATAAACCCTTCATATCTACATCCTGTCGCCCTACCAAAATAAAAGTCTGTGATTGTGCCTTGACTGGATCTGGTGACAGGAAGCGACATCATCACCAAGGGGTCAGAGGTCGTCCAGCAGCTGCTTCCTTCCAGATGACGGCTCCTCTGGACGCACAGACAGGAAGGACAGGTTGGACAGTATAAGCTCCCCCCCCTCCCGGTCGTGTCTCACCTGCTCCCAGTACTCCCAGTACAGCCGAGGCGGAGACCGATCCCAGCTCGTTGCGAGCAATGCAGCGATAGGTTCCCGAGTCTCCAGGCTCCGCCCCCTCGATCTGCAGCCAACTGGAGAGCTCGAACCTCAGAGGCCCGCCCCTGGCCTGGGGACAGAGGACGGCCGGTCTCCAAGGGAACGGGACGCTGCGGCTCTCAGAGGGGGCGGAGCCTACCTGGACGGAGATGTGGGGGTCGTCTCCAGGCAGGACGACGTCCCGGCCGTCCTTCCTCCACTCCACCAGCGCCATGGGGAACGCAAACACCTCGCACAGGAACAGCATGATGCTGCCGCTGCCGTTCAGCTGGTCCTGGGGGCCCACCTTGATGACCGGGGCTGAGGGGCACAAGGTTTTCAAAATAAAAGTCTGTCATGAAAAAAAATCTACCGTTACCCACAGTTAGCTGGTAGTAACTGGTATTAGCTGGTCAGTTAGTGAACTGGTAGCTAATTAGTAGTTAACTGGTAATTAGCTGGTAGTTAACAGATTATTAACTGGTAGGTAATTAGTAGTTAACTGGTAATTAGCTGGTAGTTAGTCAGGTTGTGGTTTCGGTCTGGTTGGTAATCTCACAATATTTTCAATGTTTGTCAATAATTCTGAATTTTCCAGGATTTTCTTCAAGGTTCGGTCTAAAGTTTCGGAACTATTTTCTCTGGTATCCCTCCGCCAGGCGGGCCTACCTGTCCTGCAGGGACCCGTCCCCGCGGTTCGGAGCTCCGGGTCGGAGAAGGCGGCCTCTCGGAACCGACACAGATTCAGGTATGTGGTTCCGTCGCTGCCGCACAGCGCCCCCTGCTGCTCGCACACACACACCTCCTCCTCTTCATCATCTCCTTCTCGTCCTGCGACTCGGTCCGCCTGACACCGCAGCCCGGTTCCGCAGAGCCCGTAGAACCGGGCCCGGGCCCCCGGGTCGCAGGCTTGGCCCTCCAGGTTCCCGCACTCCGCGCAGCAGCCGCAGCGGTCCGGAACCAGGCCGGCCCGGCAGCCGCGGGGCTGCGGGCACAGCTCCGGGTCGCAGGTCCGCGCCCGGACCCGGTTCCGTTGCCGCCTCCCGGCTCCTCCAGCAGGTCCAAATCCAGAACCGGGTCAGGGATGGAGGACCGGACCGGAGGAGCGCCCCGGCAGGTGAGCGGGTCCGGAACCAGAACCAGGACCAGAAGAACCAGCATTTCAGGTCCGCTCAGAGCCGGTACCGGTTCTGACTGAGGTTCTTCTCTTCAGAACTCACAATTACATTCCAGTCAGTTCCAGCAGGAAATACCGAACCGAACTGGGAAAAATGGGAAAACTGACCCGAACTTCCATAAAACACAACATAAGTTCGGAAAAAGTCCGGAAACAGAACCAACAGAACCAGGAGATAAAAAGGGTGTCCAAACCCAAAAAACCTGGGACCGGTTCGAATCAGCCGGACCGCAGCGGACAGTCTGGTCAGGTCTGACAGAATGCAACTTGCTGCTTCCGGTCTGACCCTTCAAAATAAAACAGTTGCGCGGTTTTCATCCCGATATGCAGAGAAACCAGAAAAAAAGACTTAAAATATTCATTTTAATAATTTAACCATTTAAAATAATGATGTAATCATATTAACGCTTTAACCATTTTAATCACTATTAAAATGTTTTACAAAGTCATTTGATGATCTTCTGGTTCCGGTCCAGAACCTTCTCAGCTCCTCTTGGCAGAACCCTGCTGTCCCGTTCCGCTCCAGTCAGACACACAGGTGAAAAAATGAAACACACCCTCACCCATTTCCTGGACGGAAGACCAACAAACAGCCAGCAGCTTTTACTTTGAAGGAGTTCTGTCCGTGTTCCGGTCTGACTCTCAGCAGCTGAATGGTCCAGCAGAGCAGCTGCCGAACCCATCAGCGGTTCCAGAGGTTCTACAGGACATTCCAGGACATTCCAGGTTCCCTCGGATCTCCAGGAGATTCCAGATTCCCAAGGTTTTCCAGGAGATTCCAGGAGATTCCAGGTTCCTGACATTCTCCTCCAGAACAGGAATTGATAAAGAAATGAAACAAGACAGAAATTGTTCCTGGGACTCCAGGCCACTGGAATCGTGGGAATGACGTCACTTCCGGGTCTTTTCCACATTGACAGACGTCGTTTATGCCTCAGGCCGGCCAGGTCTGGGTGGACTCAGCAGAACCAGAACCAATGATGCAGTGAGGCTGATTCCAGGCAGATCAATAAATCCAATATCAAATCCATATTTGAACTTTGACCTGATGAACGAATTAAAACTGCGATGAATGTAACGGGTGGCACCACTAGGTGTCGCACTCCCCACAGCCTGAGGCTCCATAAAGGGGAAGCTGGAGGATGATGGCCAGGTGTAGAAAATCATAAAAGGAGGAGAAGTGACAAATATCAGACGACTGCAGGCTTTTAGAAATGGAGAAAGAGTGGATAGCACTTCTGTGCTATTAGAGTTTAAAGGAAAAGAAAAACCAGATAAAATAATGATTGGATACTTGAGTTTCAGTGTTAGGAATTATATTCCTCCACCGATGAGATGCTACAAGTGTCAGAGATATGGACATACAGCAAAAGTATGTAATGGGAAGCAAAGATGTGGTAGGTGTGGAGGAGAACATTCTTATGGGGAGTGTGGAGAGAAGCCGATAAGATGTTGCAACTGTGGAGGAGATCATACTGCAGCATATGCAGGGTGTATGGTGAGAAAAGAAGCAGCAGAAATTCAAAAACTAAAAACAGAGAAGAGAATGTCAAATGCAGAAGCAGTAAAGGAGGTGAAAAGTCAAAGAGCAAAAGTAGAAAAGAAGACAATAGAGAAAGATCAAAATACTGTCACGCTAGGAAAACTGATCCCGTTCTTAGCCTACATTATAAATTGTTCAGAACAAGCGAGGACTAAAACTGAAAAAATTAAAATAATAGTGAAAGCAGCAGTAAGATTCTTTAATGTCACGGATTTATCATGGGAAAGAATTCAGGATGAACTCAGACAAGGAGAGGGATCAGATGAAAATGAGGCAAGTCATATAGTCATATAATTTTAATATTACAATGGAATGCTAGAAGTCTAATTGCTAATGGTCAAGAGTTTAAAGGTTTTATTAATAGATTAAAGGAGAAACCAGATGTAATTTGTATTCAAGAAACTTGGTTAAAACAAACATTACAGTTTAGTGTTAGTGGTTATTCAATTATACGAAGAGACAGAGGAAATGGAAATGGAGGAGGATGTGCTATATTTATAAAAGAAAAGTTAAAATTTATTGAGTTACAATTAGATACAGAATTAGAGATTAATGGGGTTAAAATATGGACAAAACATGGAAGTATAAAAATATTAAATTATTATAACCCTTGTAAGAAAATAGATAAATTAAAAAATAGAAGATATAATTAGGCATAGAGAAGAGAAGTTAATATGGTGTGGGGATTTTAATGCGCACAGCACTTTATGGGGGTGAGAAAGATGATTATAATGGGGGGGATTTTAGAAGGAATTATTGAGGAAAAAGAACTAGTAGTGTTAAATAATGGGGAAGGAACTCGGTTGGATATGATTAGTGGTAAGGAGTCTGCTATTGACCTTACTCTGGTATCTCCAGGTTTGGCAGATAGTTGTAATTGGAAAATATATAAAAATAGTACAATTGGTAGTGATCATTATCCAATATTTATTGAAGTTGAAATAGATGTGGACGAAGAACAGGCAAATAGTCAAGGAAGATGGAGGTTTAGAGACACTGATTGGGGAAAATATAAAGATATGAGTAAAGATAGGTTGGTAAATATAGATATAAATAAACCAATAAATGAATTAAGTCTAGAGGTTAGTAAAAGTATTTTTGATATAGCAAAAAAAATAATACCAAAAAGTAAAGGGATTAAAAAGAAGAAAATAGTCCCTTGGTGGAATCTAGAATGTACAAGGGCAATTAAAGCAAGAAATAAGGCGTTTAAAAGGCTTAAAAAAGCCATTTGCCTCCAAAATCTAATTAATTATAAGAGAAAACAAGCAGAAGTCAGAAGGAAGATAAGAAATGCGAAAAAGAGTTATTGGGGTAAGTATTGCGAATCAATAGGAAAAACAACAACGTTAGATAGAGTATGGAACACGATCAAGAAAAGGTCAGGGAAATCAAAAGAACATATTTTCCCGGTACTTAAAAATAATGGTAATATGATTATAGATAATAAAGATAAGGTTGAAGTACTAGTAAAGGTTTTAGCTAAAATATATAGTAATGAAAATCTTAGTGAAAAAGAGAAAGAAGGAAGGGACTTAACATTAAAAAGATATAGTGAAAGGATAAATGAAGAAATAGAGGATAATGATACTATAAATATGAAGTTTTCTATGATAGAGTTAAATAGAGCATTAAAGAATACAAAAAATTCGACACCTGGGGAACCAGATTAATTATATTATGTTAAAAAATTTGAGTGAAAAAAGTAAAATAGTATTACTAGAATTATATAATAAAATATGGGAAGAAGGAATTTTGCCAGATAAGTGGAAAGAATCAATTATTATCCCTATTTGCAAACCAGGTAAAGATCCACAGCTAACTGAGAGTTATAGGCCAATAGCTTTAACATCTTGTATTGGAAAAATAATGGAGAGGATGGTAAATAATAGGTTAATTTATTTCTTAGAATCAAGGGGGAAAATAAAATCATATCAATTTGGTTTTAGAAAAGGAAGAAGTACAACAGATCCTATGGTATATCTTGAACATGAGATCAGAAGGGCAAAGGTGAATAAAGAGGTTTTAATGGCAGTTTTTCTGGATATTGAGAAAGCATATGACATGTTATGGAAAGAAGGATTACTGATTAAAATTAGAAAATAGGATTAAAAATAAAAATGAAATAAGTTCAAAGTATTTAACTGAAAACGGTACTCCTCAAGGTAGCATTATAAGTCCCATGTTATTTATAATAATGATTAATGATATTTTTAGTAAAATTGAAAAAGAGGTTGGAGTAACTCTATATGCGGATGATGGTTTAGTATGGAAAAGGGGGGAAGAATATAAAGTTTATAAATAATAAAATGCAAGAAGCATTGTATAAAGTAGAAGATTGGGCTATAAAATGGGGTTTTAGAATTTCAATTTCAAAATCCAAATTTGTTACCTTCACTAATAGGAGAGTAGGCACTAATGTAAGGTTAAAAATGTATAATAAGGATGTGGAGAGAGTAGATCAGTTTAAATATTTAGGGGTATGGTTTGATAAAAAACTTACGTGGAAAATACATATTAGTAAAATTATAGAGAAATGTAAAAAATTATTAAATATAATGAGGTGTTTAAGAGGCAAAGATTGGGGTGCTGGTAGGAAAACTTTGAAAACATTATATATTGGACTCATTAGGTCGGTAATTGATTATGGGTGTGTGGTATATAGTTCAGCCTCAAATAATTTATTAAAAGAAATAGATAAAATTCAATATCAAGCATTAAGAGTTTGCTGTGGAGCAATGAAAACAACACCAGTGTCAGCACTACAAGTAGAAATGGGTGAGATGCCGCTGGAGCTTAGAAGGAAGCAATTAGCAGTAGCATTTTGGGCAAATACAAGAGGACATAAAGAAAGTTATCCTATAAATAATATTTTACAACCTTGTCAAGAAAAAATTAAGAACAAAGATATAAATAGTTTTGGTTGGATATTAAATAAAGAAATAGAGGAAATGGAACTAAATCGATGTTTAGTTAGTCCTATGATGGGTATCCCGTATACTCCGCCTTGGATATATAAGGAGACTGAAGTTGATTTTAAGTTATTGGAAAAAGGTAGACAAATGGAAGAGGGAGTGGTGGAAGGTTATATAAGTAGGGAGTATGGTGAACACTTACAAATATATACAGATGCATCAAAGATGTTAAATGATAGGGTAGGGGTAGCATTTATACTTCCTGAATTAGACATTATGGAAAATAAAAGAGTAACGGACGGATTGAATGTATATACGGGTGAGTTAGTAGCTATTTTAATGGCGTTAAAGTGGAGTGAAAATTTGAATAAGAAAAAGATTTTAATTTGTTCTGACTCGAGTAGTGCATTGACAAGTATTATGGAGCAAGAATCGGAAACAAGACAAGACATACTGAAGGATATAAATAAGTCAATTTATCAAATAGGGAAAAATGAATCTAGTGTTAAATTTATTTGGATTCCAGCTCATGTTGGTGTAATAGGAAACGAATTAGCGGATAAGTTTGCTAAGAGTGCGACTAGAAGGGATGATGTGGAACTTAAAATTAAATTTAGCAAAAATGAGATAAAAAAATTAAGTAAAGTGACAACAAAAAGAAATGGCAAGAACAGTGGAAAATGAAGGGAAAGCAAGATTTTATTATAATATTCAAGGAAAAGTTGGGGAATGTAGAAAAGAAAATAGGAGTAAAAGAGAGGAGGATATTATATCTAGGTTAAGATTTGGGCATACGGGATTAAATAGCACCTTGAGAATAATTAATAAGCACAGCACGGGGTTATGTAGTTTTTTGTGGAAAATTAGAAACAGTTCAACATATCTTTATAGAGTGTACCAAGTATAAACTGGAAAGAGAGGAATTAAATAAAGAATTAAATAGAAATAAAGTTAAATTAGATATTAAAGACCTATTACAAAAGTCGTCCGGGGATGTGGTTTTTAGTTTTATTTTTAGATTTCTGAGAAGTACAGGTTTAATGAGGAGGTTATAGAGACTGTAGATCTGGTCCATACTCCAGTCCAGAAGGTGGCGGTAATGCACCTTAAAAGTTGTTTGCCAACCGCCATTAAACAAAAAGAAGAAGAAGAAGAAGAAGAAGATGGCCAGGTGTTGATTTCCTGTGTCCATTCAGGTGTGGTTGGGTCATTGATGGTGGTGAGGGGATAGCGTTACCTGGGCGTTGGTGCTCCAGGCTATAGGTACGTTTTATATTGTTATTTTACTAAAGATGAATTGCATGTTTTTTATGTATTGTTTTTATTTGATAGGATCCACTGGATTGACGTCATCAGGTTTGAGTTCAGGGTGATTTGTGCCATGCAGGTAGGCAGTGATTTAATGTGTTTTTAATTTCACTTGATTAAAATGATTTAATAACTGTTTAGTCATTTTTGTGTTTTACAGTGGTCGCACTGCCCCCTGCTGTCCTTTTAGAGTTTTGTTTTCTTTTTGTTACTCCGCTCATTTATGATTGTTTTTCTTTTGTAGTAGCTGTGAGGGCGGGGCTAACAATCCTTTTGTTTGTTTGGTTTTGTTGTTTAAGACACTTCCCTGATTTCTACCATACTGCTGGTGTGATCCCCACTGTGGGACACAACCACAAGATATAGCTAGTGGATAAGCTTTATATGTCAATCAATAAATATTATTGATTATCATTTTGGTGAATGTTTATTGCCTTTCGGCCTGAGTCGGAACCTGTAACATATAGAATATTTAAAGAGGTGAAACATTGTGAAACGCTTCGGATGTTTTCTGAATGACGTCACCGTTCCTTCATGAATCTCTGCAGTAAAAGCCTCCTGCCACTAGGGCGGCCATCTTGGAGAGGTCAAGCCTCCATTCAGCCTGGATGTCCGTCATAACCCGCTAAATACTAAACAGATTTTCACGATTTTTTGCTGAAAACTTTTTTCAAAGAGGCATCAAGGCTCCATTTGACAAATGGATATTATTTTTAAAGTATTTTAGTTGACTGATGCACCGTTCAGCATATTTAAATAATAGTGAGGAAACAGGACACATTCGGAATAGAATAGTTTGATATTGATGAGCATTTTACAAAACATACCAGGAGCCATAAGTGAACATATTTAATCATATCAATACATATTTATTGTCATGATGGGTTCCAGTTTTTTAGCCCACATGCAGAACAACACAGGAAAGTTGTAAAAGAGTCAGTGATTTATTGAAAACACAATAAATGATGCGACTGGAGTAACGGTTCCGGTCCAGGGAGGAACCGGACCGGTTCACGATGAGAGGCAGATCAGGAAGTGATGAGTTCAAAAGCTAACAGGTTAGATGGAGGTCTTACTTGTGGAGATGTAGTTCTGGACAGGTCTTTGTCCAGGGTCTTTGTCTCTCTGTGGGTCCAGCTGGTCCAGTGGCGGAACCAGAGGTGAGTCTGGAAACAACCAGTGGGTTCGTTCCTCGGCGTCACGAGGAAGATCTCGATCAGAAAACCAGATTGGATCGACACAAGCAGGGTTCGGGTCCGGTCCGGGTCCGGTCCGGTCCGGTCCGCCTTGCAGATGTGAATCAAACAGCAGTGATGCTCAATGGTTCTGGTTTCGTTCACATTTCTGCTTCGGCTCATTCAGAACCACGCAGAGCAGAATCGGTTCAGGTCCGTTTACTTTCCTTTCGGCAAAACGTCCGAAACCGATTTCAATCCAGATTATGATATTAAATTACCTCAGTGGTGCAGGGTGTACTTTCTATTTTTTTAACCAAGAATTGACTTTATTTTGACTTTGTCGTCCGTGGCAACCAGAGGATTTATTATGCATAAGGCTTGAGTTCATTTTTACCTTTTTATTAATTGAATATTAAATAAGTTATTTATCGGATAAAAGAAATTTATCTGATAAATTTCTTTTATCTGAAATTTATCGGATAAATTTTGGATAAATGTATGCGATTTATCATCACATTACAGTAATGCTGTAATGTTACAGCATAGTAATGTGAACATGAGAGAAATTAGGACTTCTGATCAGAGGATTATTTATTGATTAATAACTGGATATTAACGACGCTCAAAGGTTTTTACAGACTGTGAAGCAGTAACTGGAAAATGTTTCTATATTTTGAACAGATTTGGTTTCATCCTTTTCAGTTAACCATCAATAAATTACTGAATTGGTTGACAATTGTTTCAATAATCAATGCATCTGATTAATCGTTTGAACACTTAAATATGTCCTGATGTGAAGATCAGTGAAATGGGAAAATGATGTCAATAGAATATATTGAAATAAATAATCATGAGAAATCTGTATTTGACAGAATTTCATAAAGAAAAGCACAAAGTGAAACGTTTCCTGTTTTTAACATGAAGGAATCTGAGCCGTTTAAACTGAAATAAATATTTATTACTGTAAACTGTTTCTGCAGAACAGAATCGACATCAAGCTCAGGAACAACAAACACTGAAGTGCATTAAAGAGGTTTCTGTGATTACAGCGAGTCATGTGACCACAGAACCAGCCAATCACAGAGCGCCGTGACAGAGCAGCTACAGAAAACTACAGACAGGAAATAACTTCTTCTTCTACTGTCACAAACTGATGTCAGATCAGCTGATTCTCGATTTGTTACAAAAACACATGACATCAGAGTGACATCACAGTAACATCAGAGTGACGTCACAGTGACATCACAGTGTAATCCTCGGATCGAGCTGCTTCTCAGCTCCTGTATTTACTTCAGTGCAACTGAATTAATAGAAAATCGATCAGATTATTCAGTAACTGAACGTTCAGATTCAGATTCTAGGATCCAATTTCTTAAACTGTTTTACCAACTTGAGCCAGAATCACACAACTAACATGAAAATAGCTTCAAATACAGAATTCAATAAGAAATATAGCATTTCAGAAGATCTCTTGAGTTTTGACAATTTAGATGCTTATAGTTTGTTCAAATTTTAAATTAAACATTTAGTACAATTGAAACTATGAAAATCAAATAATAATTTGAATAAAAATAAATATACACTCAGTATATCTACAGGAATACATAACACAGTGTATAATTTACATTAGAAAATTAAATGACAATCATTTTAATCAAGGAGAATTAAAAACTGTGGTCATAAAATGTCTGGTCTATTTAAACATAATACTGTAATCACATTAATAATTACATTTAAGGTAAATTAATATTATAATCCTGGTACAAAAATGTAAATAAATGTTTTATAAAGTTTTACAAAACAAACTAAGTAAATATATTGGCTGGATTTTAGTGCATCATATAAAAAAAACTATTCAGTGAAATTTGGAGAAAAATACAAAAATGTCAAATCAAAAGTGAATCATAAAATACATTTAAAAAGTGCAACAATTAAACAGAACCATTTGATTTAATAGTTTTATTTCCTTTCAGAAGATTCTCATGATCATATCTAATAACTGATGTTACAGTTAAATGAATTATTCAGAATGTATTTGGATTCTCTATTTCGGATCGGTAAGCGCCGGAACCAACCCGGTTCCGAGCCTCCGGGCCGGCTGGGAAAACATCCGACTGGCTGAATGAGCCTGCAGACGCTTCGGTTCGGTTCTGATCCCTGCGGATCGTTTGGGATCATCTGGTTAAAAACTGGTTTTCTTCTCCGTCTAAAGGAAACCAGCAGATGCAGGAACTGTATCATGAACTCTGTACATTTTCACGTTGGCACTTTTTGTAGGACCAGGACTGAATCAGTTACAGTTTTTAAAGAGTTAAAATTTGTAGTGAATTAATTCTGGCCAGAACCTTTGAATTGCGTTTCTGGTACGCTAATAAATCTGACGCACAGCTACATCCGCTAACAGAAAAAGACCTGTTGTGTTCAAGTTGTGCTAACGGAAGTTAGCCTGTCAGGGAAGCTAAGCTAAGCTAGCCTAAAGTAGCATCTCAATGCTAAACATGGAGCGAAAAATGGGTTTAGAATTTACAATGTTGCTTATTTGGTTGATATATTGTCTGTCAATTAACTGTGATTAATTAACAAAACCAGGCTTCACAGCTGATTTATAAACGCAGTAAAGATGGAAAAACATCCAGAGATTTTTATAGGAGCCATCCTGACCTCAGAAAAAACCCCAGTTTAGGTCACGTTGATCATTTCCAGACTGGTTTCTTTTGTCTCTGAGCTGCAGGTTAAAACGGTTCCAGTTGGAAAATGCAGCTTTATTAACAACTTATTAATAAACGTAATGGAGAGTGGCCCAGTCCAATCACAGTCTGATGCGTCTGCAGGCTGATTCAAACCTCCAGGAACCTGATCCCAGCAACGCCGGCCCAGGCAATCTCCAGACTGGAAACCAGTGAACTCCAGCAGGAGGCGGACCTGGCTTCAGCAGAGCCACGGTGGCCGGAAGTGGGCGGAGCCTCCGGGGTTGCTGGAAGGTTAGCTTGTTTCAGGCTAAAGCCTACGTTTTACATTGATGATGAGATCGGTTCTGATGGAGTTCTCGGCTGGTGTGTGGGACGGATTTAATGAAACAAAAATGAGGAAGAAAGCAGGCGGCCATATTGGGTTGGAAGTTTCCATTCAGGGACGGACTCCAGCTGATCCTCATCATGTCAGGTCAAAAGCAGAAAAATGATCTTTTCTCTTTAAATTTGTTGAATTTAATACACATCAGAGCCACAAGATGGCAATAAACCAGCATCTCTGTTTAAATTCCATTATTATGAGTTAAAAAAAACTGAAAAACACAAAGTTATCCTGACTTTCTGGGAATTTAGTCCTTAGGAACAAATTCATTCAATTATTTTCTAAAGCTAAAACTTATCTGACTTAATCATGAAGCTGTTAATAGTTATCTGAAATAATAACCTGAACAGAGTTTAAGTGAATAAACTCCTGGTCCTCTGTCGTTTATCGTCTGTTTGGCCTCCAGCCAGCAGAGGGCGCTGCTGCCACAGGGGACTTCAGAATGATCAATCGGGGATTTGGGTCAATAACATCGTCTAGAAATAAAACTGAGCTAAAAAATCTAGATTAAAAACTTCAATATTTACACAATAATAAAGTGAATTATGTCAAATAAAATAAGATGCTGAAAAATGATTTGAAAAAATAAAACAAGGAATCAGCTTTCTAGTCGCAACACAGGAAATTATTTTTCTGTTTAATAATTGAAGTTTCCCTAAAGATGAACAACTTCCATCATTCATGTAAATCAATGTTACTTTTCTTAATTTGATTTTAAGAAACTTTATGTTGAACTTAGGGCATGAGGGCCCTAAGCCTCAGGCCCCATGAGGGCCCTAAGCCTGGGGCCCCATAAGGGCCCTAAGCCTGGGGCCCCATAAGGGCCCTAAGCCTGGGGCTTCATAAGGGCCCTAAGCCTCAGGCCCCATAAGGGCCCTAAGCCTGGGGCTTCATAAGGGCCCTAAGCCTCAGGCCCCATAAGGGCCAGTGCTGTCTTAAGGTTTGGGTCAGGCTACAGAAATCATGAGAAATTAATGGAAGTCAACGCAAAGTCTTGGTAAAGATGGAAGGACGTAAGGTGTGTGTGTGTGTGTGTGTGTATGTGTGCGTGTGTGTGTGTGTGTGTGTGTGTGTGTGTGTGTGTGTGTGTGTGTGTGTGTGTGTGTGGCTCAGCAGCAGCAGTGCAGCTCGCTCGCCCTCTGCACCTCTCTCTCTCTCTCTCTCTCAGACCACCGTGCTGACGGAGGGATCTGATAGGTTGAGCTGGCCGGTGATGTCCGTCGGGTACGGCTACAGGGGAGGGACAAAAACAGGGAGAAACAGAAAAGCAGACATTAAATGGACGTCGACCCAGCCACAGGATCTGCTTGAGCTCAGTCTTTCTGGGTCGGTTCTGATCCAGAGCTTCTCTACTGAACGGCTATCAGCAGTGGTGGAAGAAGCCGGACGTCCTGCAGCAGCTTCACTGATGTCCATCATGTCCACATGTCCATCCTGATGGACGCCTTGCCTCCATGCAGCAGCTGACGGTCTCTGACCTGCAGTACCAGCGCAGGGCTGTAGGGGGCACTGTGTCCTCAAAGGGACAATCTAATGCTGCTGCTGAGATGGATGGTTTGTTTCTAGCCAGCAGGTCAACTGCTGGTCAAATTGCACTTACATGACGGACACAAAAAAAGCTAGCTAGCTAACAAGGCTATGTTAGCAGCTAGTTAGCGGTAGCTGCGACTTTGTCCAGACAGAAAAGTTCTACGATACAAACCTAAGCAGCACAAGAGATTAAATATTCTGCCACACCTGGCTAGATGTCCAGTTCTCCTGTCAGAGCGGGACGTCTGGACGGCACCGCGGGCTGTTGGTAACGGGAGCACGGCGGGAGAGGAAGTGAAAGTTTCCCGGAAAAACGTGGGTCTTGCCAGGAATGGACGGCAATAAGACTGGAGGTCAATGTGTTTCAGGCCCTGCAGATACTGATCCATCAACTTCTGACCCGGCCCGGTTCTCTGGCCTGCACCAGCATTAGGAGCTGTTGGTACAGGCCAATATGGCGGCGGATCCAGTCTGTCACCGGATCAGCAGGAAGCAGCAGGAAGCAGCAGGAAGCAGCAGGAAGCAGCAGGAAGCAGCAGGAAGCAGCAGGAAGCAGCTTCCTGTGATGGAGTCTTCCTCAGCCAGCAGAGCAGGATTCTCCACCACCGCTGATGAAGCCGTTCGCTCTAACCTGGAGTGAGTCTGCTCAAACAGGAGGAGTGTGTGTGTGTGTGTGTGTGTGTGTGTGTGTGTGTGTGTGTGTGTGTGTGTGTGTGTGTGTGTGTGTGTGAGGCTACAGTCGGTCGTGCTTGCAGAGGAGGACAGAGGCAGAGTGTGTGTTTGCAGTCTGGACACCATTTAAACCCACTGAGAGAAAAACACTCATATAGGAAGTAAAGAGAAATGAGTGGGTCCAGCAGCTGCGTCCGTCCCCGAGAGGACAGCTGTCTCTGTCTTCACATGCAACTGAGGACAGGAGGACAGCAGAGAGGACAGAGGAGAGCCGGAGTCTGAAACAGAGACGGGTTAGAGGACCGAGACACGCCTCCGCCGGGCGACCTGAGGACGAAAGGTTGGACGTTAGTGGAGGAGACAGAGAGGGACAGGACAGGAAGAGACAGACACAGGACACCACACAGGCTGACCCTCTTCCCTTCTCCTTTGCAAGAAGACGACACGATCAGTGTGGGACTACAGCTGGACCTGACTGCCTGCAGGCGTCCAACACGCCGCCCGTCTGTGTCTCGCAGTGGGACAGCGGAGGGACAGATGTGATGGGGACAGAGAGGACGGAGCCGATGGGAGGGACGAGGAAGGAGGGAAATAAAGGAGTGAGGAAGTGGAGGGGATGGACAGGAAGCGATGGAAGACAGGTGGACTTGGTGTCCTTACCGTGGCGTCCCCGGGGGCCAAACGGCGTTTGAGGTCGGAGGTCGAAGTGATGGACCTAAAAGAGGTTTGGGACTCTGGCTCTGCTCTACCACTTTTCCTATCCTACAATAGATCATATGATAGGCGCACACACACATTAACAGGCGGCAGAGACACTGCAGCTCACACTCAGGCCAGCAGGGGGCGGGAGGCGGTCCGGGGGACGGTGATGGGCAGCGGCTGGACACCGGAGGACACGGAGTGAAGGACAAGGAACCAGAGAGGAGCAATCAAACGTCAGCTTGGCCACCATGTTGGGAGGGGCAGCAGCTCTGCTATGCTGGTTCTGATTGGTTGTTTTTCTAGACCTCATCATTTCCTGGTTGAGTCGTTGCTGATTGGACGATTTTTTGCTCTGTGGCTGGAAGGACTTTTGCTCCTTCTGTTTTACTGTCAGAAAAATAGCTGTTGTGATGTGTAGCCATGGCAACAGGGTATTCTTCCTAAACTGGGAGCAGCTGATTAGCATCTTAAAGGCTCAAACATCTGAACTTTGACCTCACAACCCCATGGAGCTGAAAGGGGTTCCATGAAAGCAGAGAGAGGAGGAAGTTCAAACCATATGTCCTGACGGAGAATTAAAGAGGAGCAGCAAAAGCAAAAGAGAAGGATCAGCAGAGCTGGCTCACAGCTGATGATGTCATCCACGACATCACTGTGGAGCATCGACCCAGAATGGAGCAGTTAGCATGAAACTGTCACGCAGCAGCACAACTTTCATTTAAACGCCTTCAGTTTTTACTTTCTTATTCTAACATGTCGAACATTAATATTTACCTGAAGATCTGAAACGTCACTGTGATAAACCAGATCTCCACATATAAATTTATATGGATTTTACATCAAGTATTTTCATGTTGCTTCAGGTTTTTTTCTTTATAGTTTCTCACAAGATGGCGGACAGCAGGAGGGCAACGCCACTCACAAGATGGCGGCCGCTGGACGTCGGAGTGGACAGAGCGGTTTTTCTGGCTGGTGGATGAACGGCCGAATCTCCTCAGAGAAAACCTCCAAAATGGGCTGACTGGGTCCGGTCAGAACCTCGTCCTGGATTCACTGTGGAACCACAGACTTACCCGGTTCTGGCCCGGTTCTGCTGCTGCATCAGGACTCTAGTCCTGATGGCGCAGCATGAGGAGGCTGCCGCAAATTCGATTCCCGGCCTGGTGACCTTTGCACAGGCCTTCTCTCGTTACCCGGTTTCCAGTCAGTTCACTCAGAGGAACCTTTTAAACAACGACTCTGGAGATGAATGTCTTTTTATGACGTACACAATATATGAGCGATAGATAATAATAATACCAGGAGGTGCAGAGCCGGTTCCACCGGAATCCAGGCGGGTTCTGGATCAGCAGAACCTCCGTCTGACAGGAAGCTTCAGCCCTGCAGCTTCATCCAGCAGGTCAGAGAAACGGCTGGATTCATTCATTATGTAGCATAATGACGACTAACAGCCAAAATGAGGCATTAATTAATGCAGCAGATTCATAACCCACTGTGTACTGAGAGTACTGACTGTGTACTGACTGTGTACTGACTGTGTACTGACTGTGTACTGACTGTGTACTGATGTGTACTGACTGTGTACTGACTGTGTACTGACTGTGTACTGAGTGTGTACTGACTGTGTACTGACTGTGTACTGATGTGTACTGACTGTGTACTGAGTGTGTACTGAGTGTGTACTGAGTGTGTACTCTCTGTACTGAGTGTACTGAGTGCGTACTCTCTGTACTGTGTGTCCATCTGTTCAGCACAGCAGTCGTCGTCGTCGTCCATCTGCTTCTGGCTCATATTAATAACGGACCCGGTTGGTTCTGCAGTCCCTCACTGGTTAGTTTAAAAACTGTTAGTTTATGAATCACTGAGCGGCTCAGACACATTAAAGATCTGCTGTCGTCATAGCAACCTTCCAGCCCAAACGGACCGATCAGCTTCTCTGCACCACAGATCTGGAACAAACGTCCAGAAACTGTAAAACAGCCGAAACCCTGAGATCCTTTCAGACTGAAACCAGCTGGTCGGTTTTGTTTGAAACGTAATCAATAATCAATTTATCGACGGCTTTTGACTGAATGTCAGGTTAGATTGTTGATTCTCTGACGCATGACTTTGTTTTTATGATGTAAAGATCTATAAACGCCTTGCTGCTGAAATGTGCTGTACAGGTAAAACTGGATGGACTGATTGATTGATTGATTGATTGATTGATTGATTGATTGACTGACTGAATAATCGCTAACCTGTAATAATCTGAGTTTTTAGCTGAGTACCAAATTAAAACCAGCAGAGAAACTCAGACTTTATCATCAGAGCTTTAAAATGATCTTCAACAGACGAAACTAAAAACTAATAATCAATAATTCATTCATCAGGAAAGTGTGTGTATTGTGTGTGTATTGTGTGTACAGTGTGTGTATTGTGTGTGTATTGTGTGTGTACAGTGTGTGTATTGTGTGTACAGTGTGTGTATTGTGTGTACAGTGTGTGTATTGTGTGTATTGTGTGTGTATTGTGTATAGTGTGTACATGTGTACAGTGTGTGTATTGTGTGTACAGTGTGTACATTGTGTACAGTGTGTGTATTGTGTATACAACGTCCCACAAATAGCAGCAGGTGAACAACGACAACATGAGGTGAAACACAACAGGAAACAAAGGCAGCACTTCCTGTTTGGGGCAAAGCAGCGGGAAGTGACATCACATGGGTTCGTCATATCCATGATCAGCTTATTAATGCCGTCTCTCCATGGGGGGCTGATGGTCACATGGTGTCTCACATCATCACCACCATGAGATTAACCTTTGACCTTTCACAGTTTTCCTGATGGTCCCCATGAGCAACAAGAACCGACCTCTGACCCTGCAGCCTGTCCTGGAGCTCTGTGTTGTCATGGTAACCCCATGCTAACAGCTAGCTGATTGTTTCTGTTGCTCATGAGGTTCGTTGATAAAAAGACAGAGAATCGGTTTGCAGCTCGACCCGGTTCTGGTTCAGATCCACCATCTGTGACCAGGACCTGGATCAAAACCCTCCTGCTCTGAACCTGTGGTCCAGTTCTAGCCAGAACCAGAACCAGAACCGATGATGTGTTGGATTTTCAGAATAAAAGCTCCAGATATGTTCGGCGTCAGCTGCTCAGTAAATTCAGCCGGATGTAGGCGGGGCTTTGTGATGTCACAGGAGCTGGCCAATCAGAGCACACTGCGCCTAGCAGCAGGAAGTGCTAGTCTCTGCTGCGGCAGCCATGTTGGATTCTGACCTGCTGGACCTGTGAGGTCACTTCCTGAAGCCCGACAGCTTTCTGATGAAGTTCAAATCTGGAACAAACGGGCCAATATGGGCTTTGACTAGACCATTAGGAGGAAGATCATCAGTTCATCAATTCAACCCGATTTAGTCACTCTCCTTGCGTTACCATGACAACAACACAACACACAGGTCATGTGACAGACTCCCTTCCTGGAAGTAACCCGTGACATTCAGGAGAGGCGTTTGAACAGGTACAACACAGCACCACCATCATCATCATCATAGCCAGGTAACTCCGCCCACCTGCAGGTTCTTCCTCCACACGTTGACGGCAGCGAAGGCCAGCTGCATCTGTTTCCTGCGTGCGTCTTTGTGCCGCTTGTAGGCGATCTCGATGAAGATGAGGAAGATCCCAGCGACGATGCCGCCGGCCACCAGCATGAACACACCTGGAGGGGCGGGGAGATGCAGCTTACGGTTCACCTGGCCGGGCGGCGCAGAGGGCGGGGCCTGCATCCTACCTGCCATGTTCTCGAAGGTGAGTGTAGCGGGGGCGTTGCTCCTGGAGTCGCACTCCTGGTAGCGAACCCACGTCTTGTCCAGATCCTCCATGAAGCCGTTCTCATGCGAGCTGCGGAGGAAGTGGGCGGGGCGTGAGTGGGCGGGGCTTCGTGGAGCTGCTGCCGTGTGACGTTCTCTACCTGAGAATGGCCAGAGAGACGTTCTGCTTCCAGGGACTGTCCTTCCTCATGCCGATGCCGAAACCTGAGCGGAAGAACAGTTCCCCCGTCGTCACCAGGTCGCATTTCTGCGACGCCTCGAACTCCAGCACGGCGCTGTCCCAGATGAAGGCGTGGAGCTTGCTGCGGAGGAGGAGGGGCACACGGCGCATGCTCACACTGCAGGCCTTAACATGCACTGTAAAACCGCTTCGCTTTTTAACATGCACTGTAAAACCGCTTCGCTTTGCATCCATGCGACCTGCATGTGATTCCTGTGAGAACAAGCAAAGTTTCCCGCATGCGCAGCAGAGAATAACGAACTGAGCATGCTCAGTGGAAGTAAACATGGATGCTGATGGAAAAGCTCATCTTGTGTTTATGGCTGTAAAGATTCATCGGATGATCCCAGAACCGCGATTATTAAAATTCCTGGGGTAAATAATCCGCCTGGAGGTTTCGTTGTTTTGTTATTTAGCGGACCGAGTTCCGGATCAGCGCTCTCACTTCCGCCGCTGAATGCTCATGCTAGCACTTAGCACTTAGCACTTTGTTCCGGGGGATTTCATTGGTTTATGATAATGTCCGGGGTTTCCGATCCTAACTGGGTAGCAGGTATGCTGCTGCGCCTGCGCGCGCTCTTCCTGTTGCCCATATATGGAGGAGGCTGACAGCGGAACTGACTGTTGGGGAGGTAATCAGGACAGATTGAAGAGCAGCACATCCCCAGAGGGATCCCAACGTTTTGTTCCTGATCCTGTTTAGAGACACGGAGCCGCTGACTGGTGAACGTTTGGCTGCTGCGCTTTCAGTTTCAGATTACAATGATTTCCTCTTGTTACTGCTGAGGTGTTTTGTGGGTGTCGTTCGGCCTCTGGCTCATTTTAAAGGTCCTGCTGTTTTATTGAGGCTGAAGGTGAAGGGAGTTTGATCCAGTTTGGTTTTCACCAGGGATTTCGGAGTGTTTGGTTGGGGAGCAGCTGGGCGAGTTTAGTTCCATTTGTTATTATTCCTCCCCAGTCGGTTTATTTTAGTTTATGGGGTTTTAACTATTTTCCAGCTATAAGGTTCCCAGGGCAGCAGAGACTCCTACTTTTTATTGTGGTCATTTTTGTTCAGTAAAATGGCAACGCTATGCAATTAACTCAAGATAACCGAATAAGCCATGTAACGAGGGTCTGCCCCTAAGGAAACAAAGGAAACGGTGGGAGATTGTGACTAAGGCTCGCTGCTGTCCGTTCTCCTTGCAGCAAGTAAAACTAAAACTCTCTTGTCTTTCTCCTGTTTGTGTCAAAATGTTTTGGGTTGTTTGAACCTGACCGTAGCGAACCAGAAAATGCATTTCATGCCCTCCTGGTCTCAGCAGACGTGTGGCGGAGCGCAGCTGGTGGATGAGTTTCTGTGACGAACCAAGGAGTCAAATCCCGTCGCTAACATGAACATGAGAAATTGGGCCGATGTTGATTTCCAAAACTAATGCTGCTGTGATGGCAGCATTTGTCTTATTATAAAATTTTTTACTCGATAGATTAACTTTATCCTCGTAATCGTCCGCCGGTGGTTGCCAAGGTTTCCATGTTTGTTTTTCTCCGTGTCAGGAAGCAGAATAGTGACGTTTGTGTATTTGTGACATAGTTAAAATGGTTCAGGTTAAATTCTGCTAAAATGTGTTTCATAGTTATCCTGTAATGAGTGGTTTTTGGCGCCCCCTACTGGTTCCCTGTAGATTCCACACAGTCTGTGCAGCGCTCTACTGTGGTAGGTCATCAGTCCAGTTCTTTTCTGAACAGTAATGGTGGTTGTGCTCTAGGACTAACGTGGAGTTTTATTGTAGTACCCAGAACTAGTATCTCACTGCGCTGTTTGCTGTGTGTGGGGAAGAAGTCGCATATTAATGACGTTCTGAACTAACAGAAAACACCGGATTATGACAATCTGATCTGTGTTGTCATGGAAACATCAGCTACAGGTCGCATTGAGGCAAAACTAAGGGTCCCTCCAGTGGCCGGCGAGGCTCCGCCTACTTGTCTCGGACCGCCTGGATGGCCTCGGCGGCGCTCTCGTAGTTGTGCTTCTCCATGTGGCGGTACATGGTGCTTAGCTCCACCTGCCGCCGGAAGTAGATGTCCACCGAGCTCTGCTTCACCGTGGCGTAGATGAACTTATCCGACGGGTTACGTAGCTGGAAGCACATCAGCTGTTAGTGCATGACATCATCGTCCCAAACGGCGAACGAGGGCGGGCGCTCACCCTGGGGTCGTTGATGCCAGTGATGCGCTCCTCAGGCCGGTCCAGCACCAGGAAGGCTGCCAGGTTGGCGGTGTACGACGCCACGATGATCATAGCAAACCCCGCCCACACCATGCCCAGGATCCTGGCGGAGAAACTCCGCGGGGCGCCTGCAGAGGGAGCAGCGACACGCCGTCAGCAACGCGGCCGAGCGGCCGAGCAGAAACGCGAAGGTCGCTACCTTCTCCGATCCCAGAGTTGAGCAGAACTCCCCAGGAGAACCACATGGCGGAGGACAGGGTCAGGGCGTCTTCTTCTTCTTCTTCACTGTTCACCTTAAACCTTCCAAACGGGCTGCAGACACACAGCAGGTCAAACCGGGTCAAACACACACACACACACACACACACCTCCCCTGTCAGGGCAGACGGAGGTGGAGCCAATCAGAGTCAGCGCTGATGTCACATGTTCAGATTCTAGTCTGAACATAAAACAACAAAACTCTGTGGAAGCTTGGCTCCGCCCCCAGACAAACGGGGGGAGGGGGATGAGCACTAAGAGATTCAATGACTATTTGTTTTCACACACTTCAGTCTGAAGAGGGCAGCACTGAGCTGCTCAGGACAAATACTGCAGAATTAAACCAATTTACACAAAAATGGACAGAAACATGAGAATAGAAACTGAAGGACCAACTGAGACTTAGCAACTCTTTGACTGGTCAAACTTCTGTTTTCCTATTCAATTATACAGGCACAGTTTGTACTATTTAAAATGATCCTGCTTATTTCTTCAGCTGAGGATGTAACTCTTTAATATTCAACACTACTCAGTATTTCTTTACGTGGTAAATTTGCCCCAGTTGTACCGTCTGTCCTTACGTTCTACCCTTGTGTCGTCTACATGCCTCCATTTGCTGTTTGAGTAGAACAAAACAGATTATTGTGTGGCGATATGACTGGCTGTGACTGCTGTATAGATCCAGATTGGGGGCTTGTCCGGGATTTAATGTCCATTATTAATAATCAGCATTTATGTGGATTAATTTTAAAAGTTAAAATTTTTAAATTTGTTTAAGTTGGAGGTGTTTTTACAACTCCTAATAGAATGAAAAAGTGATGCGAGACGTTTACGGCCCCTCAGAAGGATTCTGCTGTGACGTTCTGCTGATGTAACTGAGGTCCAAACCGGACTGGACCACAAACGCTGGGCTAGATTCAGATAAAGAAGAAGTTAAGCAGCAACAGAACGGACCAGACCAGAACACCTGGAGGTTCTGGACGCGGCCGGCCTCAGGTGAGGTGTTTACCTGAACCGGTCTAGTAGGTAGAGCATCACTGCCACCACATGGACCGACAGACCGACTAACAGCCACAGAGTGCTCTGGAACGGCTGCATGAAGGAGTCCAGAGTGCTGCGGGGGATTTCCTGCACACACACACAGAGACACACACACACACACAGAGACACAGAGACACACACACACACACACACAGAGAGACACACACACACACAGAGACACACACACACACACAACACACACACACACACAACACACACACACACACAAACACACACACACACACAGAGACACACATTAACAGAGTGCAAGAAAACAATTCATACATGGATCCTTCCTGGTTCTGATCCGAACCGGCAGCAGTTAGACGGGATTCAGCCTCCTGATGAACTGTGTGTGTCTGTGTGTGTGTGTGTGTGTGTGTGTGTGTGTGTGTGTGTGTGTGTGTGTGTGTGTGTCTGTGTGTGTCTCTGTGTGTGTGTGTGTGTGTGTCATCCATCTTTGTGACTTTAACCTGGTGAAAGCAGATGGAGATGAAAACGATCGATCATCCCTGAAGCAGTTCTGATCTGCTGCAGCTCCGGATCAGAACTGGACCTCAGCAGAAACCTGCAGGACTGGAAACAGTCCTGGAAGCAGAGCAGGGGTCGGTACCAGAACCCGGATCGGAACCTGTGTGTGTCTCTGGCTCACCTTCTTGACCAAGATGGTCAGGCCCTGGTACTTGAAGGGCTTGGAGAACTCGATGTACTGAGCGCGCTCGTTGTTGATGGTGAGCGGCGCCACAATCATGTCGGCCAGGCCGCCCAGCAGCTCTCCCATCATGCCGTTCCACTCCTTCTTGTTGCTGTTGTTCACCTGCAGGACCAGGGTCAACCGGGTCAAATGGGTCGGGGTCAGAAGAGGAGTAGGAAGAGGAAACCATGCTTGTATGAGGCTTCGGGGTCAGAGTGGTGGTTACCACGGCAACAGGGCTCAGAGTAAGTCAACATAAACACAGATCCTCTCTGCTGATTGGTCCAGGCCAGAGGAGCCCAAACCGTCCGACACCAACATCTAGTTGTTCTCCCAGCAGCCGCTGAGATCCACTGAGATCCACTGAGATCCACTGAGATCCACTGAGATCCACTGAGATCCACTGAGATCCACAGAGATCCACAGAGATCCACTGAGATCCACAGAGATCCACTGAGATCCACTGAGATCCACAGAGATCCGCCTCATGACACCAAGACATAGAAACTGGAAATGAAACCCTGTTGACTCATTTCTATACAAACATCCATCAGTTATATCAGAAATGATAACATGATAGAAAACCTGATAAACTCATTTCCCAGTCAGGTTACTGGTTTCTCAGTCAGGTTACTGGTTTCTCAGTCAGGTTACTGGTCTCCCAGTCAGGTTACTGGTTTCCCAGTCAGGTTACTGGTTTCTCAGTCAGGTTACTGGTCTCCCAGTCAGGTTACTGGTTTCTCAGTCAGGTTACTGGTTCCTCAGTCACAAGCTGGTTGCAGTCAGTTATGGTGGATCTGAACTTTGACCTCAATATGCTCAATATGAGCAGAGATTACGTTAAAAGATTCAGTCCGTTCCGATATCAGGTTTCCAGGTTGATATGTATTGATTATTGATGAGCCTCTCATGAACACAGCGGCGGCTGATTGGCTGCTTTAAACTCCTGATCTGCTGTCAGTCGGTCTTTCAGTGGCTTTTTATTGTTAATGGATCTGAAACGCAACTTAATAATTACTGACAATATTCATTTTAACATGTTTTGTTTATTTTATTATTCTAGAATGAAGCTACAAATGTTTAGGATGTTGGTGAATATTTTGATGAGCCTGTCAGAACAGGAAGTTCTGCTCTCAGCTTCCTGGAGGCCTTCAGTTTGTCACCTGCTGCAGAGACTCAAAACCTGAAAACCGCCATCGATGTGCCGAGCAGCCCTGATTTAGGCTAACGGAAGATGCCTTTTTAGTGCCTTAATAATCTTTTACTGTTTTTGCTAAAATGGCAAAGAATTAAAGAATAACAGTCCTTGTAGTGGAACTTGATGTAATGTTGTTTAACAACGTAAATAATGTGTTCATATCTCAACTCAGCGAATCCTCCAACGAGGAGTCAACTGGTATCAGAGCAGTGTCCGGTCGTGGAAGGAGCCTCACCCGTTCCTGCGTGCCAAACTTGCCGTCGGCCACCAGGTGAACCTCGTAGGTGAAGTTCATGCTCATGGCCAGCTTGATGAGCAGGTCGATGCAGAAACCGTAGCAACACTGAGGAACGATGGGCTGACCTGCAGAACCAGAACCACATCACCACCAGAACCGCCTGGACGGCTGTCAGCCGGACCCGTCTGGAGGTTCTGGCTCTGGGTGTGTTTGTACCTGGGATGGTTCCGTTGGGTCCGGTACAGATCACCTTCTTGATCACGACTCCGTTCACCGTGTGCTCCTGCTTACACGTCCCGTCGCTCTGCGTCGGCTTCACGTAAACAAACGGCTCCTGGTGGATCGTCACAATCTGTACACAGCGACCCAAACCGGGTCAGAACCAACATGGACGACCAGAGCTTTCATGTCCTTATGGGAACCTATTTCTCTCTACAGTATGGGGTTACTGGGACCATGGCTTCTTGTGGGGACATTTTCTTAGTCCCCATGAGGGAAACTGTTTTTGGGTTAGTGGTCCAGTCTGTGACGGTTAGGTTTGGGGTAAAGGTTAGACCAGTGGTTCCCAAAGACTTTCTTCTGGCCCCTCTATGGATAATAATGAAATCCCCCAAAAAAGAATCAACTTTCAATCAGACATAAACCTAAACACGTATGATGTTGCTTTCACCACTGAAGTTTATTTCACACTTCAGGTTGCAACAAGACAAACTACAAACCATCTTTCCAGTGAAACACTTTTGTTTCACAGTTTTTTTTTTTTTTCATTCATCCGTATTGCTTCCCACGCCCCCCGGCAATGTCACTGCGCCCCCAGGGGGCGCTCCCCGCACTTTGGGAACCACTGAGTTAGGGTAAGAGGAAGGCTGTAGAAATGAATGGAAGCCACAAGTGATGACAACACGGCTGTGTGTGTGTGTGTGTGTGTGTGTGTGTGTGTGTGTTTCTGCAGCACCTTCAGCCTGGTGGACATCTGGTATCCCACTGGTTTCTCCGTCTCTCCTCCAGGCCAGATGATTTTCCTCTGAGGATTCATCACCACCTGCAGAGTGAGGAAGAGGAGGAGGAAGAGCAGCCTGTCTCTCTGTGACACACAGGCTGACTGAGAGTCTGGCCTCCAGGTGAACTGTACCTGCGTCCCGTTGAACACTCCCACCTGGATGATGCGCCCCGCCTTCTGGTGGTTCAGGATGCTGTAGGTGGCGAAGCGGCGGTCGCCGTCGTCGTTGAACTCGATTCGTCCCGTCAGGCCATCCGGGTACTTGGATGCCATCAGCACCCTAACGAGCCAACGAGAGAGCAGAACAGCGTGTTCTTCAGATCAGTGAAGCTGAATAACGGCGATGCGTTTGGAGGCCTGTGAGGAAGAGGATGAAGGGCGACAGGAGCGTTTATGACCCGGTTCTGAAACGCCATGCGAACGGCAAAGCGTCTCCTCATTTCCCCTCCAGCGAACCGAGACGAGCCGCTCTGAGATTACAGCGGTCAGAAATCCCACCATGGAGGCGTTCATTAAACGTGACACGGCGAGCCCTTCAGGACGCAGCGAACGTCCAACACTCGGCTACCAGCGGGCCGAGCCTTCCCACCCTGCAGCCCGCTAACCAACTGACTGAACAGAGCCACCGTTTGGACCGGCCCGGCCCGTCTCTCTGCTCCGCCTGGCTCCAGTGTAAGCCGTTTGTCTGCAGTCCGGAGGACAGAGGACACGCTGTCCCCTGCGACGGCGTTTCAGTGCTGCCGAAGAGCTAAAAGTTCTGGACCATTTCAGAACCAGAACTTGGTAAAAAAAAAATCATAAAATCAATTATCATTAATCACAGATTATTAAGCGATCCGGAACCAGATCCAGTTCATCCCAGAAAGGCCTTCAGGTTGACTTCATTCAGGAAAGCATCGGTCTAGTCAAAGTCCAGTTCCGTTGGTGAGGTGTGAATGCCAACCTCTGGCCCTCCAAACCTCGGTCTGGTTTCAGTTTAAATGTGAACAGCAAGCAGACTGGAGACTGCTCCAAAAGCAGGAAGTGGACTGCAGTGAAGGGGATTCTGGGTAAATACAACCATAGCTAACATGCTAGCCTAGCGCTAGCAGGAAAAACAGGTCCTGGTCTTTAGCCAAAGATGCTAAAATTTGTCGATTCCATTTTGTTTCCATTTGGTGAAGAAGGAAGTTGTACTCAGTCTTCAGAGGTTTTCATCGTTCAAGAACGTTCTGTGGTTCTTGGTGCAGCACTTGTTGAAGTTCTGGTTCCTGGAACCAGAACTGTTTGAGAATGTTCTCCTTCTCAACCAGTTCCTGTGGAACCAGAACTTCCCTCCTGAACCGACATCCTAAATGTCGGTTCTAACTGTCACGTCTTGGATAAATAAGGAGCTTTCAGTTTTAAACGTTGCTGTTAAATCAAACAGTAAAACACAATCATCAGACCCAAAAGCTTGAGGTTAGATTTCCATCAGACGTGGAGCAGGCGATCGGTACCGACCGTTTGAAGAGCGGCCCGGTCCGCCAGATGTTGGTGTTCCCCACGCAGCCCCGCGGCGGCTCTGTGATGTTCTCCTTCTCAAACAGCTCCTGCAGGGACTGAGCCACCACGGCCACGGCGTCCGTGATGTGAGCCGACTCGTTCTTCCCGTTGATCAGCTGGAGACCCAGCAAGCCTGCAGCGCGCGCACACACACACACACACACACACACACACACACACACACACACACACAACACACACACACACACACACACACACACACATACACACACATACACACACACACACACACACAACACATACACACACACACACACACACACACACACACACACACACACACACATACACATACACACACACACACACACACACACACAGCAGGAAGTTAGACGCCTCTCTCTGAATGCTGTCTTCGTTCAAACAGGCTCTGAGACACTTTAATCTGAGGTAATTAACTGTGTGTAATTCAGACTCTCTGGGCTTCAGGCGTCAGGTCAGTGTTCAGTAACACCAAACTGCATGCTGGGAGTTCACGCTCACAATCACCACCATTTGTCTCAGAGTAGAAAAGTCCCACTGAGACGTTCTGAAGCGGCTGGTGATTTCCTTCAGCAGACTCGTCACATCTGTCCTCCAGCTGAGCCTGAGCTAACACTGTTAGCATCATCACAGCTAATATACGTCAGCCAACTTCCTGTCCGCCGTTCTGCAGGACATCCAGAGCAACGACCCAACAGTGGAGCAAACAAACCGGTTTATTTACTGTCCTCGCCCAAAGCAT
The DNA here is from genome assembly GCA_922788865.1 of Poeciliopsis turneri. Classification (NCBI taxonomy): domain Eukaryota; kingdom Metazoa; phylum Chordata; class Actinopteri; order Cyprinodontiformes; family Poeciliidae; genus Poeciliopsis; species Poeciliopsis turneri. The sequence continues at coordinate 55,486 of CAKLNU010000783.1, forward strand.
GATGAGTGGCTGGGAGGATTCCTCCTCATCTCATATCAGGTTAGCATCTGAGTCCATCTTATTTCTTGGATTTATTTTGGACTTTGGTATTTGTTCTTCAAGATTTCCAGAAGGTAATATTTGTGATATCGAGGAATCTCTGAGGAGTTGGTTCAGGATAGAACTCTCCTAAACATACTAGAAAGGCAGAGGACAAACTGGAATATGATTCGTTCCCAGTGAGACCAAAGTATGATGAGAAGCTTACATTTTTTCATTAAATAAATTCACAGACAGCTTGTCCACTGCACGAACCCCACAACATTTTTGCCTTGAATTCAACCCCACTTTCTCAAGTAGAAGCATATGCATTGAGACCAGAGACAACCAGAGCTAGCATTGCCCAACGCATAAAACTGAAACAGAGAAATTTAAAGAAATTATACCAAGACATTTTTAAAGACAATTAACTAACACGTATTTAGTAAAACCAGTGAAACTATATGGACACTTTCTGGTGGAGAATAAAATGGGACAAGCCCAGCATGCTAGTATGCTAACATTTAGTAACACCTAGCTAAACAACTAGCTAAGGACAACATTTTTCTTCTAAACTAGGCTGAGGTATGTTTTACCAGTCCAACAAATTGGAACATGTTGTAAAAACTGACCGTAAGAACAGTGACCAATGCTAACACTGCTAGCGGGACGTTGCTAAGTTAGCTGAAGCAGCAAATGCAGGCCTTTTTCTTTCATAATGTCAAACGAGTCTGTTGAAGAACAACAACAGCAAAATCCAAAACGTCACAGTTCAGCCTGGTGGGTTTCTTTTCAGGAAACTGGTTCAGAGCTAGGAGGACTTAATGCCCAAATCTAACAGAAACTGGGAGTGAAACCAGTTTGAGACGGTGAACTCTGTGAGGATGAGGAGGCAAAAGACTTCATCCTTGCTTTATTAAACTGACAGCATTGCTCTGTCCTGTTCTTGAAGTGCTGCAACCTTCAGTGCCAGAAACAAGGCGGTTCACCGTCTTTCAGTTTTCCACCAACCGAGAAACAATTATGACTAAATAATTTGGTTTTCAGCAACTCTATGAATGGAGTTCACATTACACATTACATCATGTCTTCCTTCACTTATCAAAAACAACATTACACAGTCCAGACCGGTGATGGTGTGGGTCTGTTCTGCAGCCAAAAGACCGGGTCACCTTTCAGTCAAACTGAGGTTCCACCAAACGGTGGATGAGGTTCCACCAAACGGTGAATGAGGTTCCACCAAACGGTGGATGATGTTCCACCAAACGGTGAATGAGGTTCCACCAAACGGTGGATGATGTTCCACCAAACGGTGAATGAGGTTCCACCAAACGGTGGATGATGTTCCACCAAACGGTGAATGAGGTTCCACCAAACGGTGGATGAGGTTCCACCAAACGGTGAATGAGGTTCCACCAAACGGTGGATGAGGTTCCACCAAGCGGTGGATGATGTTCCACCAAACAGTAAGGAACATATTCAGTACTGCTGACGACCAGATGAGTTTTTGTCCTGACTGAAAAAACCCAAGAATTCAGACTTGTTTTTATACCATGACTGTAGGAAAGAAAGGTAACTCTAATGCAGAAAGTACCAGGATGTTCAGGACTCTTCAGAACCAGAACAAGAAGAGCAACTACAGATGATCTACTGGATCATCTGAAACATATCCCTGTAGAGAAACCTCCAACCTGCTGAAGCAGAGACAAACGGCACTGAGTGCAGATCAGCAGCACTTTGAGAGAAACTATGAAGGATCTTTCTCATCACATTGACTTCCAATGTGAAGAAAACATCATTTCACTTCTCAGAGTGCAACAGCTGGTTGGCAAGGATGTTCCCTAGAGCAGCGCAAACCACAGCAGGAGAGCAGAGGCCCATTACTCAGCAGCCAGAGATCCAGGTCAGGATGTCAAGATGTCCCAGAATCAAGAGGTCAAAGGTTCAGGACATCAGGATGACTTAGGTTCAAGGTATTAGGGTGTCAGCGTGTCGGGTATCAGAATGTTAGGGTATGGGGGTATTAGGGTATTGGGATATCAGGGTGTTAGGGTATCGGGGTGTCAATGGTTTACCAGACACCGTTTTGTCTGTTTTGTTGGATGAAATCAACAAAACTCAGGAGGCGCTTCCATCCTGTCTGAAGGGAACTTTGTTCTTTTGGCTCTCTGAGTAATCAGCTGACTCAATAAGCCCCACCCCCAGCCTCCATGTTGCAGAGGTGGGCGGGGCCTTTATTGACTCCAAGCATCAGGCAGAAAACAGGAAGCGGCGTAGGCATCTTACCCATGTTTGACTGGACACGCGTGACGGTAACCTCAGCAACAACACCCCCCACACACACACCTGAACATCAACCCCCCTCCCCTCCCACAAATTGGCCCCTGTGATTGGCTCGTGTACTGTGAGAACGGGTGGACGGGCGGGCGGGCGGCACACACTATAGAAATGAAACAGAAAGATGTTAGACACATTGAAAGCCACAGAAACAACAGAGAACCAGTGGTTGGGAACCTTTAAACACGTCTCCACTGCCGCTGGATGTTTAAACGTTCAACCAGCAGTCAGAAGAACCAGAGACACCAAGAAGCTCAGTGACAGAGAGGAGGAGGAGGAGGACTAGCTTCCTTCATCAGAGATCCTCAGCAGAGAGAGAGAGCAGCTGTGTTTCCATCCAACCCTGGAGCAGCTCAGCAGGAAACACCCAGAGGTGAACCAACAACCTCCTGATATCAGGAGAAAACATTTGGAGTTGAAACAAAGTGTAGAAACCACTGGCCCAGTAAGGGAAGCTCCTCAGACGTCCACACCTGTCCAGACTCCATCATCTCCTTCCTCAGCGGGTAGAGCACCCAGCTTCTGCACAACCTGGTTCAGTTCTAATTCTGCAGAACCGTCTGACCCAGAGAGGACAGTCCCAGTCCTCCAGCGTCAGTGTCCTGCAACGCTTAGCCATGTCTCTGCTTCAACACACCTGAGTCAAACGCTCAGCCCGTTAGCAGGACACTGGGGAACCTGATTGCATCTTGAGGCGGTAATTCAGCCATGTGACTGAGGCCAGTCAGACCCAGAACATGTTCAGGACCTGCAGGACTGGGATGGACCAAACCAGGTCCAACCTGAGCTGTTCTGACCAGCCAGGACCAGCTGTGGTCAAAGCTTCAGTCTGAGCGTTGGATGGAAGCAGAGCTGAAGACAGAGAGAGAGAGAGATGAAGAAGAGGAAGATGAGGAAGGCATTACCATCAGGAGCTTCGCTCAGAGCTTTCCCGCTCATCTCCCGCTCTCCAACCAGCCAGACGTAGCCAGAACCGGTCATGTTGAGCTGACGGGCCGCTTTGTACACGGCCATGGCTTCATCCTCACTGCAAGCACACAGAGACAGACAGGAAGTACTAAAACACAGACAGGAAGTACTAAACACAGACAGGAAGTACTAAAACACAGACAGGAAGTTAACAAACACAGACAGGAAGTACTAAAACACAGACAGGAAGTTAACAAATGCAGACAGGACGCAAACAAACAGACGAAGTAAACAAACAGACAGGAAGTAAACAAGGACACCCAGGAAGTTGTCTTTTTCTACAAAATCACAGCTGTTTTGTGATTTTGTAGACAGTGTTCCTGATGTGGTGAAAACCTCGTAGCTGTTGGAAGAAGCTCTCCAGTCCATCACTTGCTCCATTAGCTAACGTTAGCATCTTAACATTAGCATCCTTCTAAACATGAGCTCTGTTTCTTGGGGCATTTTTATTGTATGGCAAAAGAACACGTCTTTAGTTCCTAGTGCTCAAACCTGAGCCCTGACTCATTAGGACCTGAAACCACAAACATATTTTAAATTTCTTCTGAAAATTTCTATCCACCAGTTAGTATTCGGTTTGCTCCGTTTCTTTACTTTTGTTAACCGACTCTTTTGGTTAGAAATTAAATTTGAATTATGATTTTATTACTCAGTCAACGTCAGTGTTCCCATTTTTAGCAAAGTGTCAGTTTGATATCCAATAAACTCTTAAAATGAGTTTAATCAGCTAAGATGCTGATTGATTTATGATTCCGGAGGCGCAGCAGTTCCTACCGGCCCCGGCCTCAGGGTGGCGCTCACCTGGCCGACAGGATGATGACTCGGGCCTCCAGGTCTTTGGCCTCCAGCAGCAGCGCCGTCAGGTTGGTGTCCTGGCTGAACAGCAGGACTTTCTCCGCCTGGAGGACCGCGGCGCCGACGGACCGGGCCCAGCGAGGGACAGGGAGAGACACGGCAGAACAACACCACACAACACATCATAGGACAGGAATCATTAGCTCCCGGATCCGCCTCCCTCATGACCAACCCGACCCCCAGCAGCGACCATGCTGCCACGGAGGAGGACGGAGCAAACACATGGAGGCAGAACGAGTCAAAGATCTGCTGAACTGAAAAAAAACTGAAGCCTGAATCAAAATAAAGGAGGGTGTGGTGGCACATGCAAACTGACTCCAACCAACCAATCAGGGACGTGCATGTTAGAGCGCGCTGATGCAACTGCAACTTAAAAAAAGGTTCAGAAAAAAGTGGAGAAAGAGGAGCAGGAAGGAGGAGAGAGTGGTTCATTTCTCAACAGAAAAGGAGGAGTGAAGGAATCCTGGAGGGCAAAGGTCGTCAGCCAAGCATCACCCTGGCTGCATGCAACCCTTCACATGAGGAACCGGGGAGGAAGAGGAGGGAGAGGAAGGGCGTCTCTCCTGGCGGTGCGAACCCATTCTCTGTGTGCAGGAGTCATGAAAAACCAAACGAAAAGAGATGTGGAGAGAAGACGTGCCACCGGGACAGGAGTCTGTCTCTGGAGCCGGGTTGGGTCTGGGCGGGTGGGCGGGGCTAACTGGTGTCGGCTACTGGGCGAGCTCAGAGATTGGTTGGGCGGCGTGCATCATTTCACCATGCAAGTTTCTACCTTGGGTGTTCTCCTGAAGTCAAAGTTCTGTTGGTCGAGGTTTTCATAGTTCCTGTTTTTAGTCTGACAGTGATGTGCAGAGAAAATATGCAGACAGAGATTATAGACAGCAAAGCATCAACAATGATTCTTCTTCTGCTTCACGACGGAGTCAGAGGCAAACACACCGCAGAGCCTCCGCTGCCCGGCCGAAGGCTCGCCACACTGTCGCCATGGCGACAAACATTGGCAATCAGTGCAATATCAGCTGTAATGTCTGCCTATTTCTTCCTTTCTTTCTCAGCTATGACCTTTAACCTTTTGGGTCATGTCATTAGTGTCCGGTGAAACATGAAAAAAACAAAATCATAACACCTGAAATACATTAGTCAACAATTGCTGCTCCAAACCCTGATGTTTCCATGGCAATATGATCAGCATATTGATTTTCATTTTTATTATCACGTTTTCTCTGCTGTTCTGCTTCAACGAGGTTCATGCTGGTAGTTCTGGCCTAATTAAAGGATTAGCTCAGATAGTTCAGTTCCTCACCTGCAGCACATCATTTACAGACAACAGTTCCAGCAGGCAGTGGTGGGCACCACTAACAGAAAAGCTAGCTGCACTAATGCGAGAGCGTCTATCATAAACTTTAGCTTAGCTAATGCTAAAGTGCTAATCATAAACATTATCTCTGTTGACTCTGAAGAGCTAGTTCTACATTGTAATGGTGAAAGCTAATGCTAAAGGTGTAAAGAGCTAACCTCTATGTTGAGGAGGATCCGGGTCTCAATACTTTTCATATGGGTGAATTTTTGCCTGTATTTGGTTTATGAACTTCGTGTTTGTATTTTTCTGCATTTGCTTGGTTTTTCTATTTTTTTTTTTTGTATACTTGTAATTTGTAAAGTTTACTTAAAAAACAGAAAAGAGCAGAAATGGACTTGTCCTGTAGACTGAGCATGAATATTAACATCTAACTACTAGAAGAATTTTACTTTCTTCTTTCAAAATTCAGATCTAGAAAAATTCATTTCAGTTAAGCTAAGCGTGCTAAACATTTTCAAAGCTAGCAAAAATGCTAAAGCACCAAGTGAAAAATTAGCTCTGCTGTTAGTGGGCTAGCAGGAGTCTGTCCTGGAGGGTCAGCAGTGTTTTCACTGGAGGTTTGGTTCCATCTGACAGTTCGGGTCTAATCCAAGTAATGGCTTCATCTCCACCGTACCGCAAGTTCAAGTTGTTTCTGATACCTGCTGAAGCCGACTGACCTCCATAAAACCTGTATAGCTGCTGGTAAGGTACTGACGGCTCATAAATACTTCACAGAACATCCGTTAGGAAATCTGAGCCAGGCCTCCACCACAGTATTCATAATTTACGCCCCTCTGTAACACAACATGAGGTCACTGTTGCTGTGTTTGTTCTGCATGAAGACATCATTTTAAACATCCTGGGGGCATCCGGCCGTCCAATCCGAGCGGAGCTGAGTTTACAGCTGCTGGACCTGCAGGATGACCCGCGGTTCTCCTGTTCGCTCTCAGCAGGAATATTTTTAAATGGGCTCCCCAGTCAGACTGAGTCGGTTCAAACAGACCTCAGCAGAAAAACTCAGATCCGTCCTGTTAACATGCTGCAACGTCCAGCCCTGTGATGCTAATGTGCTGCAGCAGGGCAGCAGTGCTCAGACCACCCCAAACGTTCAACTCATTAAACACGCGCCCAGACATTCCTGCAGCGCTTCCCGTGCCTCAGACCCAGAATGCTAACGGCTCGGATGCTAATGGCTGAGAGCTAACGGCTGGGAGCTAAAGGTGGGACGCTAAGGTAAGGGTAGGATGCTAATAACTGGTTGTTAAAATGAGAAACTTTCTTGTTTTCATGATTTATTTATCTTGTTATGGAGTCGTGAAGATAAAAAAGGATTTTTTATCTCGTGACGATACGACGGGTTTTGCGAATCATCGTATCGGTTTCCGTTCTGCTCCTGATGTTTCTGTGGCTCTGGCAGCGAAACGCTTCTATCACCGGCCAGTGGTCATAATGTTCTGCCTGACTGGTGCAGATTCACACACAGTCTCCTTCATGAACATGAAGTGTGATTATTATGAGCTTTTATTCTGAGGGGTTTCAAAGTAAAAGCCCATCCTAACAGAGAGCGTCCAGAACCGAGCCGGTACCGTCAGACGGACTGGACCGCTCAGCCACTGTGATCTGGGTCAAAGGTCATCCGTGCCTTTTCCCCTGAGCGGATGTGTCCATGTTGCTCGGCTGCAGCTCTGCTCACCGACTTCATCCAGAATATTCATCCTTCTCTGACCTCCTGACCTTTAACCTCTCAGTATGTAACTGCAGGTTAGATCAGCTAGTTTGAGCTCAGCGAGTCGCTGACCTCTTCCTGTTGTACTTCCTGTCGTCAGCGGCGACACAAAGCAGATGTGACGGACAGCCGGAAGCAGCTGAGGTGTGTTTGCGCGGCTCTGACCTCCGTCAGAGTCGCGGTGATGAGAAACCAGACAGCAGATGGAGCTGAAGGACTGAAACCATGCCATGAGTCCACAGAGAGAAGAAGAAGAATCAGCTCAACTCAAAGAAGATGAAACAAAGTCAAACCTCCACCAAGACTAGCAGGTCTGTGCTCTACCTGGACCCACTGGTCCAAGACAAACCACCAAGTCCAGACTTTAGCCAAACTGGTGATGATTTGGATCAGCGCGTTCCACAACAGACAAACCTGAAGTCTAAAAGAAGACAGTACCAGTCAGTACCAGTAAGTCCAGAGACAAGACCAGCATGTCCCATAGAGACAATATAAACCCATGAGGTGAGCTACCTGGACCAAGACCAGAACCTGACAGTAATCTACATCTGTTAAACCAATGAGATGCAAATTCATTAAAGAAACTCTAAAAGTCCTGGAGGAACCTAGACACCAACCTGAGAGCCGAAACCACTAGAAGTAAAGACACCCATCCCAAATGATATCTCAGCTTCGTATAGAGCAGAGGATCCAGTCAAAGGTTTTAGAGTCCAAACCAGTGGCTTCCAGTGTCACCAGACCGTCATGACAGACATCAGTAACGAGCTGGAGAGGTCCAGAGATAAGTCCTGCCAGCCAACCGCTTAAACCAGTGGGTTCTGGTCAAGACCAGCAATCAAGAACCAGTATAACGTTTATCAGGACAGCAGTCAGCAATTTTCCACAAGGTTACAAAATCAGCAGGCCCAAGACCAACAGCAGTTTCTGTCAGGACTGCCAGACACCAATTCAAGAGCCGCAGAAAAGTCCAATAGGAAAGGCTATTTGCTTTCCAATCGGACCTACCGATGTTAGGATTCAGAACCAAAGACGACACAGGGATCATCTAGAGTCAGAACAAGGGAATCCTGGACAAGATCAACAGATCTGGACTTGAAAAGCCAAAGTTCAGTTCATCAGATCAGAGCAAACGCTCCAGCCAACTCTAGAACCAGACCAGAACCAAGACCAAGTCCAGAAGAACAATCTTCATGTGAAGATAGTCAGCTCCAGAGAAAGCAGCTTTCAGCCCAGTCCCAACACCATCACCATAACGTCAGGAAGTCTCAGTCCACTCTCAGAGTCCAGAACCAAATCCATTCTGTACCAGATAACATCAACAAATCAAAAACAAAAGTCTGAAGTCCAGAGTCAGAACCATCGGGTAGCCTGAACCAGAATGAGGACCAGTAAAACCAGTAGGGTTGGGTCCAAATTGTCAAAACCATAGAACCTGTTTTGAACATAAACATTTACAAACAAATATTGTTTTATATGAGAAATAACAAATAGTGACAGAAAAAAACACTGGTCCACTGATACTTAATCTGTACATGCATCATGACGCGTTTCTCCGGGTCTGGATATCAGAACAGATCAGAACTTCAGAAACCAGGAAGAAGGCCAGTGTCACTTCCTGCAGCAGGTCTCTCTGTCAATAACATCCGAGCCTTATGAGAGCAACCGGACCGCGGCGCTGTCCGACTCGTCCGTCTCCCTGATCCATGGAAACAAACCGGCAGGTAAACAACCTTGGTGGAGATCAACAGAATCATCCTGAATGAACAGGAAGCTGATGATGGAGACGCTGAGATGACGCGTCCAGCAGGGAGTCAGGAAGATGATGGAGGGATGAAGGAGTGGTGAGGAACGAGGGTAGATGAGGTATAGATCCATGGACGATAGACGGGTTGAGGAATGAACGAAAACCGCTGGGTTTGATGAAGGCCTCTCTCAGCCATGCAGTGGAAACTTCACACACCACGTTTCCATGCTCTGTGAACAAACACGTTTATTTCTGTCTGGCAGTGGTGGGCGCGGTCAGCTAAAGCTAGCGGTGCTAACCCTAAAGCACCAATCAGAAACATGAGCTATGCTCCAGTGCCACAATGATAGTTATCATTACTGTCAACTTTACATGATAATTAGCAGAAGCTAATGCTAAAGTGCTGAATCCATCCATGTTGATAACCCCATGTGTCCAAGACACATCATGTGCTGCAACCCAGCATAGCGCCTCATCAAGGCCTCCTCTGTGGTTTCAGTTTTAAAGTTGTTGAGTTTTGCTAACTCTGACTGGCCCTGGTGGAGCTGCAGTTATTAGCATGTGGAGAACAAATCATAACTGAGAGTTTTTGCATGTATTTGTTTAGCTAACACGTCTGGTGGTTTGTTCCTGTTAGTGTTGTCTGTGCTTCCTTCGTTCATTTGTTGTACACTTGGATAAAAACCCCAGCAAGGCGGAGACAGGAAACGAAACTTCTGATTAAACAGCCCCTTCAAACTAAGAGTATGAATATAAACGTCTTGCTACTTGGAGAATAGCTGATAGCCAAAACACAGATGTCAAATTTTATTAAGCTTTATTAAGCTGTTTTGAAAGTTACAAAACAGCTTTACTATTTTTATAGAAAAAATAATTTAGGGGAAGCTGAATTAGTGTTTAGACAGTTAGCAAAGGTGCTAAAATGCTAAGCTAGTAAATAGTTCTGGTGTTAGCGGATTAGCGAACGGGGCCCATCACCGCTATCTTGGCGCCCAACACGTACCTTCACGATGACAGAAACATGTGCAGATTTACACGTCTTAATGTGTTCATTCACATGTGAACTCCAAGGTACATGTGAAACACAAAGCTACAACAGGAGATGAACTTCACTGGTAGAACCACCAGCTGGTTGTAATGTCAATCAGGCTGCTGACCCTAGCAGCCTGATTGGTTGCTAGGGTGTACATGACCCCAAGCTGACCCCACATCAGCTAGTGGTCAGCTGATGTGACCTCAAGAGCATCGTGACTGTTAAAAAACAGCTGAATTCACAGCAAATATTGATAAAAATCAGCTTTCTCGGCGTCTGTGTGCAGAATGAGAAGAGCAGGAAACAGATCGTCATCCCAGTCGGACGTCTTCATGAGCGGCGGAGGAAAGTTGCCAAGTCGGGTCTGACGTTTTCAATTTTTCAAACACCAACTGATACTGACGATCTTTGGTTAGCTGCACATTTAGGAGTTAGCTCAGTGAATGTTTATGCAGTCGTTTATTTGGTAGAAATGATTATTTTCTGACTTTCTTTGGTCCAAACAGCCAAACTTTGCTGATCAGAACTGATTTGTAAAACATGGCTTCACATGTACCTCCACATGCGCATCCAGCTGGGTAATCTGCACATGACCTCTGTCAACAGGTGTGCCACATGGAGCCTGCAGATGAAGCCGTGACGATGGCGACCGGTTGCCAGGGCGACGCCCAGCACCTTGCTCACCTTGGTCTCCCGCTCCTCCAGCAGCGTCTCCAGCTTCTTCTGGGCGGCTCGGCCCTCGTGGTCGTCGCTGACGATCAGGATGATGTGGTTCCACCTGAACTCCCTCATCAGGTCAAACCACACCTGGGCCTGGTGGGAGTACGGCGGCACCGTCCGCAGGAAGGACAGGTGGATGCTCTGCAGTGAGGAGGAAGACGAGCATGAGGAAGAACCACAGCGGAACGCTAAGAACTCACTTCTCTGAATCCTGAGCCAGGCCTCTCCCACAAATGGGAGAGGACTGGGAGTACTGGCAGTGATGGCACTACTGGGATGCTCTGGCCTGATCTCACTGTCAACAGTTTCAGAAACCTGAGAAAGACTCAGAGTCCAGTTTGCTCCCAGTTCAGGGAAGAGACTGGGAAATGAGAAAAACTAGATCATATGATCTTGAATGTAAAATTATGCTAACACATGCTAACATAGTGACATGCTAACACATGCTAACATAGTAACATGCTAACACATGTACAGGTAGCCAATGCAGGATGATGGATCTTTCAGGTCTTCATGTCTTTGTTCCCTAAACGCTGCGAAGAGTCGTGACCTTGATGTGACCTTTGCTGCTCATCAGGTCGGGTGCAGACTTCACTTCTTGTGCTGAATTAAACTAACTCACTATGATTTAATATTTACCTCAGGTTATTTTAGCTTAATTTACCAAAACATGATCAATCCAAGTTCATCTTAGCTTAACCAACCAGCTAGCTTAGCTTGTTTTGAGTCTAGTTCATCAGCAGCATCAATTAATATCTCACCTTACCTAACTTATCATACTTTTAGCCTCGCCAGTTTAGCTCTTAGTTAAACCAATCTAAGGTTTTCTGATCTGTTCCAGTCTCTCCCAACACAGTATCTAGAACACCGGGACTCATCAGCTGGTGAAACGTGAGACACGCCTGACCTTGTCAGAGTAGATGGACATGCGAGTCGTCAGGCCGACCACTGGGATCCGGTAGAACCCGGCCGTGTAGGAGACGGGCGTTGGAGTCAGGTGATCGTTGGACTGTGGAGGATGGCTGACCAGGATGGCGTACACCTGCAGAAGAAGAAGAAGATTTCCTGATGACAAACCAGGTTGAGTTTACCTCTGTTGAACTGCTCCAGCTCCAAAACTACAACACCTGGACTCTTCAAACCTGCACTGGATTATTATTCTGCTCTAACAGCAGAATATTTACAACCATTTTTATGATTCATGAAACCTTTTTCTGATTTGTGAAACTTCACTTCTCTTAACAGACACTGCAGAAGATCTTCCAACAGCCATCGACAATAACTCTGAATAATTCATGAGTTACACCAACATTTAATTCCCTTTGGGATTAATAAACTGGTTTTGATTTAGAATTAAATTTGAAAAAAACTGCATGGAACAAGTGTGAAGTGGAACTGTAGTGAAGTTTCACAAATCCCAAACATGGATTAAATAGTCTGCTATCAGAGCAGAAGAGTCCAGTCCAGGTTTGAAGAATCCAGTCCAGGTTTGAAGAGTCCAGGTTTGTAGAGTCCAGTCCAGGTTTGAAGAGTCCAGTCCAGGTTTGTAGAGTCCAGTCCAGGTTTGAAGAGTCCAGTCCAGGTTTGAAGAGTCCGGCTGTTGCAGTTTTTAAACTGGAGTCCATTAAAGATGGAAGGTACAGAGTAATTAGGTGCAATCGCCCTTTAGCCGTTTCCCGAATTGGAACCAACTTCAGCTTCGTGTAAATGCTACACTTTAAGCAGAGGTGGCGCTAGACTTTCTGTCATCTCTTATCAACGGCATTAAAAACAATCGGTCATGTTCTATTTTTACCCGTCAAATCATAATCATATTAATGTCGGCTATTTAGTTAATATTCACCCCGTCGAACCGGGAATTCAGATCCCATCACACATAAATCAGATAAATGCATCTAACTTTTTCTCTGTGGTGACACAAACCACTGAGTGAGGCCCAGTAACTTCTAATAAATGAAATGAAGCGATGCGTCTGAACGCTCAGCCTCTCATTCCTCCTGGTCGCTCTGATCACACCCATCTGCCCTCTGGGCTCTGGTTGTCATCACCATTCTAAAGGCGCCATTTCGCCAAAGCGGTCAGGACTCTGGGTTTTGGGTTTGGCTCTTCGTCCAGTTCACACTACGGGTTTTTGCCCCGACAATCTCAGAACGTCCTGCATTCTCAGATTGTCGCTTGCAATAATCAGACCCGATCAGGATGAACGTCGGACGGCTCCCATCTGGAATCAGACATATTCAACATGTTGAAAGTCTTGTTGGGTTTAACCTGACTGGTAGCCAATCAGAAGGCACAGATTGCCCTCCATACTTCCCCTCAGGAAGTGTAATGCAGCTGTGTTTCATTTGTCTAATCTGTGTTATGTGCTTTTACTTTATGGGTACTGTCCCTTTAAGAGCCAAGTATGACTTTCCCTTACGGCAGCATTTTGCCTGCAGTGACCAGAGGACCAGCTGCTGCTGGTCTGTCTGCATGTCTGAAGTTCTGGTCACTGGCCAGGTGATCAGGCGTTCGCTGCCTGCAGAGGCTTCATCCATCTCTCCTGTGCATCTCACTCAAATATCGAGCTCTAAATGAACCGTCATTAATATTTAGCTGGCCAGCTTCTTCTGATTTGATTTTTCTACCAGGGACCCTGAAAGGATTCTTTGCCATCTAAATTTGATTGTATTTTATTTTCACATTGAGACAAACAGAACTTGTCTCACAGTTCAGGAGGCGTTTCAGTGAAATGAGCAGGATGCAGAGATTCCACTGGTGTTTGGAGTGAAACTGTACGAGTCGAGACGAAGCTGTTTGTGTTTCAGTCCACTAACTTGTAATAAACTTAACTGGTTGATAGTAAACCAGTTTCTGAACCCCAGTAAATTCTGTTGTTTGGGTCCAAAAGCAGGGAGAGGAACCCGGAGTCCAGAAACATGAATGTTTATCCAACATTTTGTGCAAAGAATATAGAAATGACAAGGAGAGAAGTTGGAGCAAATTTGCTTCTGTGGTTATTTTTTCAGCTGTTTGTCATTAACGTGACATAATAATGATAAGGTCATTCATTCATTCATTCATTCATTCATTCCGTCTCGTCACCTGATCGCCTGTTTCTCTCCATGGTTTCCACTTTGTTTTGTGTTTGGATTTTTTTACTCCTGGATGTTTTTGTTGGCTGGTTTTCATCCACTTCTTTCTACGTCTCCTGGCTGCTGCGTTTGGGTCAGCGCCACATCACCACCAAAGGTTCGGACCGGCCTCGGAACCAGACGCTCCGGTCCATAACTCTTCAACAGGCCATCAGCTCCGGTCAGAAAGACGCTTTTAGTCCAGAGTCCATGAGATGATATTCAGTGAGGATTTTTTATGGGTTGATTTCAGCTCTTTGTAAAGCCTACATTGTGGGTTTTAGTTAACTATAACCTGTTAACTATAACCTGTTAACTATAACCTGTTAACTATAACCTGTTAACTATAACCTGTCAAATGGCCGATGGCCTTCAAACTTTCCCGTCCGTGTTTAAAAAAACAAACACGAAAAATATTCTGTTAACGTGACCTCTGACTTTAACAGGAATGTGTTTTTCTGATTTCGTGCATATCGTCTTTTCAGGTTGAGTTGGTGAAAGCTGGAAATGCCACAAGCGGCTCTGCTAAATATATGAAACCATAAAATATTGTTGTTTTATTTTTATTTACTTTCATTTTGCTGAATAATAACTGCAACAGCATGCTAGCTCCATGTTAGCTCCATGCTAGCATGTAAAGGACTACACATTGGGATTCAAACTCAGGACCTTTCTGCAGCAAGGCAGCAGTTCTGCTATAGCAGAGGGTCAAACTCCAGTGGTGGAGGCCGCTGGCCATCCTGTACCGTTTAGATGAGCCTCTGCTGCACCACCTGCACATAATGAGCTCATTAAGGCTGGAGAGCCCATCCACTCTGCAGGTCATGAAGCCGTTTCTTTCCAGCGTTTTGTTCCTGTGGCTCATTAAAACCTGCAGGACGGCCGGCGGCCCTATGGACTGGAGTTTGACACCTTGTGCTACAGGATCTAAACTTTTTAAAATGAGATGTGACTCTTTCCAAGCCGGATCTCCTACTGGATCCGACCGTCGTCACCATGGTGGTAGGGGCCCCTCCTGCAACCGGTGGGTTGCTCTGTCCGCCTTTATCGTTGTGTCCTTGGGCAAGACACTTGACCTTTCACAGCAGGGGGCGCTTATGCCTGGCGGCTCGGCTCCTGGCTGCCCTCTGGTGGCAAGACACTGGATTGTCTGTTCCCTGAGACTTCCAGCCAAGCTGAGGTTGATTTCAGGAGGATTTCTGGCTCAGGATGAGGAAAGTCAGACCTGTGGCATTCTGGGAGTGAGAGACTGTTGGATTAAAAGCGTCTGGATAATCCCTCCATGGCTGCTCTGGGAGGACGGCAGATTACATGAGAGCAAGTTAATCTGACAGCCGTCTCTCTGGCCAACACGCCGCCATGTTGGCCTCGTTTCCTCCATGTTCCTCCTGTGATGAAGAGCCGCCTGGTCCGCCCGCCTGACCCGGTTCTGTTCAGGTTTCCAGCAGGAGCTCAGTTCTCTGCAGGCTCTTTCAGAACCTTTATTTGTGTCTTTTATAGAGCGTCTGTTTGTGCGGTTATATTTAGAGCAGCTCTGATTTCCCGCCTGGAGCCGCTCTCCATCTCCTGATGCGTGCGGCGCGTCTTTCATGCGACGCTGCGTTGCTCCCAGCGGGCCGCTTCCTCTCAGACTGACGGCCACTCTGAGGTTTCAGAACAGGTGAAATATGAAGAAAACGCTTCGTGTGAACTCATTCTGTCACTTCTGCTTCTGTTCCTCATGTTATTCTAATCATATTCATGAAGTATTAATGTTTCAGCAAACATCTCTGAGTCCCTGAACAAACCCAGCCTGTCACACAGCCTGCCGTTAGAGACACGGCGGAAATAAATACCCAGCGCTTCATATCCCAACATCCACTGTTAACGTTTTATCCTTTAAAATCCGGATCAGATGCAGAGAAAGGAAACCGGATCTAAAGGAAGGAGCCAAATAACAACAACCAGGAACCGCCGCTTTCTCATTTTAATGAGGCATAAAGCTCCTGATAATGAAAATAATATTTGTCTGTTTAAAGCCAAAATGTCTCCGTGTTTCAGCGGCAGATCATTCAGACCTCATTTCACTTTGGGAGCCTGATTAACACAAACCTGCTGGAGGTCAAAGGTCTGAACCTGCCAGGGAGCCGAACTCCTCCTAGCTAGCTGTTAGCATGCTAGCGATAGCCCACATGCTAACAGCATCATTTTAGCAGCAACGCTTGTGAAGAATGGCAGCCATATTGTTTCCCAGCCGAAACGCGGCCAGGGAGCCGTTGCCATGGTAACCGGTCCGCGGCGCTTCACCTGGTTGGAGATGAGGTCCTCGCAGACGGACAGCGCCATCTGGATGGCGTTGGGCTTGTGCGTGACGGAGATGGCGTTCATCTTGAACTTGTCCCTGCCGTACAGCTCGTTGGCCTGCGTCACGGCGTCCTTGAACACCTGCTCGTAGCGCTTCTGGCTCAGCACGGCGCCCACGTTGACCAGGCGCGGCTCGCAGCCGCACAGCGCCACCGAGCAGCAGTGCAGCGCGGCCAGCAGCAGCACGCCGCGGGCCGCCACTGGGAACAGGAGGACGGAAACACGTCATCGACAGACAGGAAGTGGGCTGCAGGCAGCACAACAGCATGGAGGAAACAGTCATTCAGTTTGATTTTGGGTCCAATTTAGGATCAAAAGAAGCATTAAATGGCTGTCGACTTCTTTCTGCCTGAGTGAATTGTGCTATTTTAAGTAATTAGTCTATGATAACGATGCTACTGCTAACAACAAGCTAACCCATGTTATGTCTATGAGCCTGGATCTCCTGGAAAATCACTTATTTAGCTTCTATAAACCAAATTCATGCAGGAGTTGTACATTAGTGTTGAGTCGTTGTAGATTCAGGTTCAATGTGGGTCAACTGTTGGTTTTTATGTGTTTAGGGCGGGGCTTCATGTTTAGGGCGGGGCTTCATGTTTAGGGCGGGGCTTCGTGTTTAGGGCGGGGCTTCGTGTTTAGGGCGGGGCTTCATGTTTAGGGCGGGGCTTCGTGTTTAGGGTGGGGCTTCATGTTTAGGGCGGGGCTTCATGTTTAGGGCGGGGCTTCATGTTGGGCGGGGCTTCGTGTTTAGGGCGGGGCTTCAGGTTTAGGGCGGGGCTTCAGGTTTAGGGCGTCTTGTATCTGCTGAGCTGGACTTTAGGCAGAGCTTTATCTGTTTCATACTTGATCTTTTTATCATGTTAAACACTTTAAACTATCCTGTTGCTGAAATGTTCCATTCTGATAAAGTTGATTCATTTTTAGGGTTGGTGTTTATAAGGTCAGAGGTCAGCATAAGGAGGTAGACTCATGAATCTTGGAGTTATTAAAGGAGGTGATCAGAATCAGAATCCAGGTAAAGTAAAACAATTTTATCAAAGAGTTCCTTCTGCTGATCATTTCATGTGACCTCTGACCTCTGCTGGCCGTCCAGCCAGGAGGACCAGCAGAGGTCAGGAGGTCAACTGGCTCACAACAGGAAGTGATGCGTCTTCTGTTTCAGTTGAATGATGGATGTTTTTATGTGGAGTGAAAGCAACATAAAGTTGATCAGATTTTTAAAGAGCTCTTGTTACTCAGAGGTGGAAACAAAAACTTTCATGTTTATTATTATTTCAGCTGCTGCTTATAAAAACTGGCTGCAACATGTTTATGACCATGAAGAACCAAAACCACTTTTTACCCTTTGAATGTTCACATCAGGAAACAATCTGAACTAAAATGATTATTTTATGATTTGTTTTAATCAGATTGTATTTATTCTTCATGTTTGCTAATTAATTATAATCTGTTTTTTGGATTGTTTTAGGTTTTAAATTTACGTCCAGCTTTAATGCCAAAATTCCTTCTGAAGTTTGAAAAATTTCAATTAGAAGAAAATTATGATAAACTTGAAAACTGAAGTTTGGTGACGGATTAACGAGGATTTCTCCAAATCTGCTTAATATTTTGATATTTTACTAAAGTTTATAAATTATTTCAACATTTCTGCACAACTTTGTTTGTTTTCACATTTTCTAGACTTTAATATTTTGATCTAAATATTAAAAAGATCCTGAAAATGATCATTTCATTCATCTGATTTAAAGATTTTTATTTCAAATATTTTAAAGCAAAAATGAGAAATAAAACCATCAGAACCGGAACACATGTGATCCAGATCCAAACAGAGGATGAAGCCCTACCGGACCGGACCGGACCGGACCGGACCGGGAGGGGCAGACCCAGCGGGACCTCTGGACCTGATCAGAACCGGTACCACATCACAGAACCAGAATCCTGACCAGAAAGCGAGACACTCACTGATCCAGCTGCAGCTACAGGTCCAGGTCCCGGTTCTGGTTCCGCCGTTCTCCCGTTGATCCGCCGTGGGCTCGGTTCTCCTCCCGGTCTGGATCGGACGGGTCACGCTCCGGCTCGGTTCTGGTGCCGTTCGGTTCGGTGACAGCAAAGATGACTGGGTTGGGTTCTGTGTCAGTCCGTGTCCAGAACCGGACCCGCGGTGTCGGTTCCGCCTCGTCCTGTTGCTTCAGCGCCGGTCCATCGGCTCCGAACCCGGCTCGGCTCCGGTTCTCCCGGTTCTGGTCGGGCTCGATGACGGAGGACTTTCAGGTGACCTGATGCTCGCGCGCCGCCGCTCTGTCCTTGGATCTGCGGCGCGCGCTCCCGAGACGAGCGGCGCGCGCTCCCGAACGGAGAAGCGCTTCCGCGCGACGTCGGTGTTCGCGCGCCTTGTTTTGGGAAACCAGAGATCATTCTGGGTTCTGGACCAGAACCGACCCAGAACTAGGAGTTCAATCTGGGTCCAGTTTGGTTCGGTTCGGTCCGGGTCCAGTTCGGAAAGCTTCCAGAACCGCTTCACAAGGTGAAACTAGTGATAACTTTAGTTACACAGTAAAAAATGAACAGTTGAATTTTGGTTTATTTATTAATGCGGGAGTTGATATTTCAGTCCTATTTCTACCATGTGATTCATAGATCTGTAAATGTCAAGGTTCCAAACTAAATATTTAATTCTCAAGCTAAATGTTTAGTTTACCAACTATTTACTTACAAGCTATTTAGCTAGCAACATAAATTCGTAGTTTGCAATTAGTTCGATATTTAGTTAGCGAATTAAATAATTAGTTTGGAACAAAATATTTGGCTAACAAAAGACATTTTTAACTGAGATCTAAATATTCAGCCAACGGCATATTTAGGTTGCGAGCTCAATACTTAGCTCGTAACTAAATATTTAATTTGAAAGCTAAGAAAATAGTTTGTAAGCTAAACATTTACCTTGTGAATTAAATATTTAGTTTGGAAGCCTCAGGTTTATAAATATTAACCTTCTGAAACAGGAAGTAGGGAACATTCCTGACCAGGAAGTGAAGAACATTCCAGGACAGGAAGTGAAGAACATTCTTCACCAGGAAGTGAAGAACATTCCAGGACAGGAAGTGAGGAATATTCCGAATCATTAATCTGGGAAGGAGGCGGAGTGTGAGATGCAGAAGAAGCAGCAGAAATCGGACCCGCCTGCTCTAAATCACTTCAGCTCCTCGGCTGCCCCAACCAGCACAGGTTGCCATGGGAACAGGGATGCAGCTCCAGCCTCCTCTGAATTTGGTTGCCACAGAAACGAGCACCCTCATTAGCATTCCTGAGGACTAGCATACACTGTGCTGCGTATTTCTTTCAATTAGAAAAAACCTGCGGTCAATTCAATTCAATTCAATTCAATTCAAAAACTTAACATTAACAACTTTATCACTGCAGAATAGCAAAGTATTGCGCCACCGTTTACAGTGAGTTGTATGAATCACAATACAGTAAACCTGAATCTGAACGTTTCTTTGTACTGAAACTGAATCAGTTCATATCTGTGATAGTTCCCGTCTCCTGCTGAAGGCCTGACTGCAAACTCAATGATCCTCCAGGATCAATAACTTCAGTATCAGCTGTGCAGATCAGCGGTCCGACGCTCCACTGGCGGTTTGCAGAAAGCAGCGATAACCAAACTCTTCCTCCCTCTCTGTAGCTAACAGGAGCCTTCTGATTGGTCCGTCTGCCTCATTCACAACCTCTAGAAAATTCGAGCTCCACTTGGTGCCATGAGGATGAAAATGTTCTGCACCTTATAACTGATGAAACTCTGAATGTTTTCATGACACAAAGACATTCGGCCAACAACACCAGGCTGCTGTTGGACCCGACTGACCCTAAAACAAAATATGGGTAAAGGTTCATGTCTGGTTGAACGATGTGCCCAGTTGATTCTTTTTCTTTTTTGGGGGGATTTTATTGTAATCTATCGGGGCCTTGAAATCTTTGGGGACCTCTGCTTCAGAGGAAGAAGCTCAGACTAACAGCTGCTTGCTTCTGCTGCCCCCTGCTGGCGGAGGCGGCTCACTGCACATCTGAGCTCCATGAGAAAAGGTTGATCAGAAAACTTCAGCCTGTTTTCACTGATTTTATTATGTTTTGACGTCATTTTAACTCATCATGATTTGTGGAAACCTTTCATAATTCCTCCTTTAGTTTCTAATTTATGAATGTTTGAGATTATTTATTACCAGCAGCTGCAGAAACTTTTTCATGGTCCAGATCAGGACAGGAAGACAGCCTGAAATATTCCATGAAGCAGCTTTACAAGAGATAAAACGAGTCTCAGAGAAAAAACATCACATCTCACCCAACCTGGGGCCTAGTTAAAGTCACTTCCTGCATCGCCAAATCAGCCAGAGCTGACCTCTGACCTGAGAGCAACAGCACTCAGAGAGCTGTGACTTTAACAGGAAGAGGAATCAGAGCGGCGACGGCCCGAGGCGAGAAGAGAAACTTTCAGACACGACGATCCGATTGGAACCGCTCACACAGAGAAGAACCACTGGCTGCACAGAGAAACCTGCAGAAACACGTCCAGAACCAGAACCGCAGCGGGTTCCTCTGCTGGTCCAGCCAGCTCCAGAACCATAAAGAACCATCTGGAGTCCGCTAGAAGCGTCCCGGTTTTGACCCTTCAGATGAAGCATGGATGAACTTTAGCTGTGATGTGGCTAACAAAGCTAATGTTAGCATGCTAACATCTCACTGAACAGATAAAACATCCAACATGTCTGACTTGAAGCTTGATCGGTTCTGTTTAATGACATGAAAACACGAACGACATGAAGACATCACATAAAATGAAATGGCTCAAAATTAGACGGACAGAAAAAATGACTAGCATAGCTGGTTAGCTGCAGAGGGTAGCAGTCACACAACAACACCAGCTTTACCTCAAGCTACAGTTTTTCAGATGGTTTGCAGTCTGCTGGGCTACAGGCAGCGACAGATCTTTGTAGCGAGGGGTCCATGGAGATACAGGTTCTTCAACATGGAAGCTGCTTCATAAAACATGCCAAGTTACTTCATGTCCTCCGTCCAGCCAGGCGATAGGTGGAGGAATCAGCGGCTCCTTTAGGCCATTTTCATGACCAGGTTGTCGTACGGTGAAAACTGTTTCTCCTCCAGCTCCTCCTCTTCGTCGCCCTCCACCTCGTCCTCCTGCGGCTCCTCTTCTTCACTAGCGATGCTCTTCTGGGAAGCAAATGCCCTCTTGGGCCTCCTGGGCACGGCGTAGTCGTCCACACGGGGGTTGTAGGGATACTCGTGGCCTTTGGGGTCGACAGAGGTACCCATGATCCTCCAGGCGTCTCCTCTCATCTCCTCTGGGTCGTCGTAAACCGAGGGGTGGGCCGAGGCCGGCGGCCCTGTGGCCGCCGCGCAACCTTCGGGCTCGTCGTAGATGTGGTCCACCTTCCTGTCTGTTGTCCTGGCTTCACTCCGGAAGATGTTCCGGATCTTCATCTCGTCAATGCTGTCGTAGAGCGGGTCAGCACCCGGGTCAGCACCCGGACCGCCCTGATCCGCCGCCAGTATGTCGGACATGATGTTGGAGGCGAGGGTGTCGAAGGGCAGCGAGTAGTCCGGATCCCTGCCCGCCACCGCAGCGCCACTGCCCTTCTTGTCTTTCTTGGTGGCGCGCCCGCCGACGTCCGCCATGCTGATCTGGGAGTAGGTTTGCTCCAGGTTGGGGTTGGAGCTGAGTTTGGGGCTGAGGCGGGCGCCGGGGGCGGGGCTGGAGCCGGGGCCAGGCAGCTGGCTGCCGCCTGATTCGGGGCTGGCGTTGGGCAACGGGCAGCTGGAGATCATCTTCACCTGGCTCTTCCTGGGGACGGGGAGGCCGCGGGTGTCCAGGGTCAAACTCTTCACGCCGGTCAGCATCTTATCCACCGGAGGCTCCAGACGGGCCTGAAGACAGCAGGAACCATCCCGGTCAAAGGTCATTCTTAAACATCAACAATATTCCTGGGGCATTTAGACGTTTCATGTTTGTTTATCCTGTAACTCAAGTACTGAATCCTACCAGCTGGGGGCGCTGCTGCTGCTGTGAAGAGCTGGAGCTCTCAGCGTCTTTGTTATGGATCTTCTGCAGGTGTTGAGGCTCCGTCACCATGCTGTACACACCTTCATCACCCTGCAGACACAACAGTGGTTGGACTCCGGCAGCCGGCAACCCGCCAAGAGGTCAGGAAGACTCTAAACTCCTGCTGCCTCCTTGAGTTTAAACATTTACATTAATAAATGAATCTGTAGGAGAAAAACTGCTCACAACATTATAAATACAGCTGCATGTTTCATATAAACAATGCTTTTGTTCAGAAATGCCAGCTTTTATTCTGAAGTCTTTCCTCCAGTCAAGCCCCAGGATGTACCTGTTGGACCTGGACGCGGGGCTGCTTCTGAGGCGGCGGCGTCCGGCTGTGGCCCAGTGCGGGGTTGGCGGGTGGGGCTGGCAGGGTGAGGTTGTGGTGGTTGGGGCCGGTCTCTGGAGGCATCGGGCCCCCTCCAGAGGTCTGTCTGTGGGGCAGGGAGATCTTCTGCAGGTTGATGGCGGCCTCGACGGCCTGGAACAGCAGGTTTCCCTGCTTGGTGTCGAATTCGAAGCTTCCCTCACCGGAGTCACACCTGCGACCCGCCTCGAAGGAGAAGGTGGACTGGAGGGAACAAAATGGCTGTTTAGCATTAGCATTTCTGTCCTGGACTAGAACAGCATCACAAAACCTGCAAGTGTCAAATCATGACACATTTATTCTGGACCCACAGAGGAGGAGACGTCTCCACCGTGGCCAATGTTGGTCTTAACATCTAAACATCAAGATAAACACAGACGGGATCAAACTGGAAGGAGAAGCATCAGCGGATCTGGACGCCATTAGCAGGCAGGTTGGGACAACAAAGGACAGTGTCCATCGACCTAAAGGAGAACCAAACCGATCCAGCTCAACAGCTTGGTCTCCCAGAACCAGAATCCCTCGCTGCCCCTGCTGATGAAGCCAGCCACTGTGTCCCCGTCTAACCTGAGGACAGCAGAGACCAGACAGAGCTGCTCTGGTCCACATCCCGCTCCACCCTGCCACCTTTGAGGAAGACGTCAGACTCGTGTGGTGGTTGTGTGCGTTACCTTGTCCCTTCCGAATCGCCGGAGGAACCGGTACGGCCAGGTGTACAGGATGTCCCCCGTCTTGTCCATCAGGTGCAGTGCGTCCATGTCGGCTTTCAGGACTCCGTCCCCCTTCAGCCGGCACCGATCCGACGCGTCCGTCCTCCGGACAGATACTTTGAAGTCCCGCACTGTGTCACACAAAGCGTTTGATAAATTCAGTTTGATGGATAATTTGTGGGATATTTGTGTCATGTGACGCCGTGCTGGGACCAAGACTCCAGAACTCTACTGGCCTCTGAAACACAACTGAGTGACCTTCTATTGGTCACATGCATTGATTATTGATTCCATCATTATTGATTCATCCATCCATCCATCCATTTTCCGTCACCCTTCTCCCTAACGGGGTCGGGAGTTGCTGGTTCCTCTCCAGCTGCGTTCCGGGCGAGAGGCGGGGTCACCTGGACAGGTCGCCAGTCTGTCGCAGGCATTATTGATTCCATTTTTCCCATTAAAGGGAAGATCGAGTCTGGCAGGAAGAAATCTCTGGAGAAATGCTCCGCTAGTGAGAAGTGAAAGAAACCTTTGTCAGCTGGTGTAAAACTCGACTTCCAGCTCACTATGAAATCTACAAACATTCGTATCTTTGTAGATCCAAAGCTGCCTGTGAACTCTGACGGAAACGTTCTAATCTGAAATCACTAACCAACACATGGTAAACGGCCAGCACCGCTATAGAGCTTTATCAAGGCCAGTGGACTCCAAAGCTACATTCACCCATTCACACACATTCACCTGCTGATGGTGGAGAGCTAGCTGCTGGACAGTAGCCACGGCTGCCCTGAGGAGCCCTGACCGGCTTCAACTGAGCTGACAGGTTGACAAACTCAATTTGGCAACTTATTGGCAGAAATAATGAACCTGAAGAACAAGCAGTATCAGTCAACTTGATCACTTGATTCTCATCTGCCTTCAGTGCCACATCAGGGTTTTCTCCCATTGAGAGAATGGCCAGTTCGCTGATTACTGGGCCAATCAGCGAACAGAAGCCAGGCGCGGTGGCGTCCATTTTCTGCTTCAGAATCAGATTCAGGCGGCGGGAACTCCATCAGTCCCAGTTTTTCACACTTCCAAATACGGAGCAATTAAAGTCAGAGCAAGAGGAATGACTAGGAAGTGGTTCGGCTTGGGACAGGAAGTAAACATTCAGAGACAGGAAGTAAATATCAACAGGAAGTAAACACACACAGGAATTTGCACTGAGGGATGTTTTTTTACAGCACAGCAATTTTCAGTTAGCTTTGTAGCGTAGCTTCCTTTGCATGATGGTCAAACGTCAGCAGGCAGGTCAAATCCGACTCGGATCTTTTTGAACTTTAACAGATTTCAGTTGTTTCTCCACAGCTGAGGGTCCAGAACAAGGAGCTGGTTTTACCAGGCGAGCGCCAGAGCTGCACGCAAACGCAGCAAATGTAGAGGAAATGGCTACATTTCACCAACTCATTAACCCTAACCCCTGACCCCTGACCCCTGACCCCTAACTCAGCCACAAAAACCTGTAAAAATGATGAATCCATCATCTCTGAAGCAGCTTCACTTCCCCTGCTGAGCATCTGGCTCTGCTGGTTCTGATTCCTTTTTCCCAGCAGTCAACCTGAAACTGATCAATGTGCGCCACCTATAGGTACCTATAGGTACAACAAGCTTGCAACTAATTTGTTCCCGGTTCTGCTCAGCTAGTAAGTGAGACTCGGTTTGGACCCCAGTTCTTCCTCAGGTCCAGAAAACCCAGACAGCCGGTCCAGAACAAGTCGCAGCTTCAGCGTACCTCCTCGTCTCGTCTCAGGTTCTGGTTCTGGACGTGACAGAGGGACTTCTGGGTCGGTGGCTGCAGTTTGGTCTCAGATGAACTGGAGCTGTTCCTGTTCAGGGAAACCGTGCGGCGGAGCTGCAGGTGCTGCAGGAAGTGGAGCAGCAGCTTCTGGAGACGTTTGCTCTGACCTCAGACCTGTGGCAGAACCGCTCAGAACCGCTCAGAACCGCTCAGAACCGCTCAGAACCAAATGGCTAAAAATAGAAGTGTAGCTTCCTGAAACTTTGAGCTGCTGAGTCGGATGTTCAGAGGAAGATCGTCAGGACAGGAACCAGATCAGAACCAGAACCACTCTGACTGAGAGTGTCCGGTCCAGACACTCTAAATGAACCGGATCAGAACCGGACACTTTATAAGAAGTGCTTAGAGGAAACTCTGAGTTTCTCAAACTTATTTCTCTTCCTTTTCATAAAACAGCCAGTTTGTGGCGACAGACGACCTGCAGGTCCGGTTCCGTCTTGGAAGTCCAAGCTGAAGACAACAGCTTCCTGGTTCGGCTGATGTCAGCGTTTCCTGCTGAGAAACAGGAAGCTTGTCCCGCCAAGATAAAAGCTGAGGTTTCTGCGTCGCTGCAGCGCTTGGCCAGCCTGCGACTGCGGAAGGAACCGGTTCTGAAAGTTTCCACTACGCTGAGCTGCAGCGCCGACCGCAGTGGAAACTCCTGCAAGGTCGGCGAGCTATTTCTGTCCTCAGGCCGGAACCAGAACCGGCCGGCCCAGAGATCCGATTGTCAGACCGCACAGAGACGATCTCTGTAGACAGATCCAGTCGGACCCGGTTCTGGTCCAGTTCTGGTCCACATAGCAGAACTATTCAATGCAGAACATCTTGCTGATGGGTCGGTGCTGCAGCCCGGTTCTGGTAGAGGTGGTGGCATGATGTGGGCCGCGTCGCCTCCTGAAGACGGGTCAGCTGCGGTTCTGACCCGTTCCTAATAGGACGCTGAAGACACGTCTGCAGGTCCATCAGAACCGAATGCAACCTGCCCTGGGTTCTGGACTGCAGGAGCCAGAACAAGACTGACCCGTCCAGAACCGAGAGCAGCTCAGCTCACAGGTGAAAAGTCAGACCTCCGGTGCTACTGGGTCCAAACGTCTGTTTGGTTGATCAACCAGGCGAGGCAGGAGGCCCTTACACCGCAAACAGGAAGTCCTGAAGGCAAACAGGAAGTCCTGAAGGCAAACAGGAAGTCCTGAAGGCAAACAGGAAGTCCTGAGGGTCTGTGACTCTGTCCTGCTGTCCTACCTTTCTCGCGGCCGCTGTACAGGGAGTTGACCTCCATGCCCTCCTCCTCCTCCACCCGGTTTTCTCGCTGCAGGCTGCCTCGCTTGGCTCCGCCCTCCGTCCAGCTCATCTGATGGACAGAAATCCATTTATCATCACAGAATCGTCTGCATAGAAACAAACAATCACTCCGATCGACGGGAAATAAGTTCCTTCAACGCGTTTCTACCAACGAATAAACCTGATCCAGAACCCAGAACCTCCAGGTCTGATGGACCTCCCATCAGAACCATCATCATTATTATTATTAATATATATATAATTTTTATTAGTTTGTGGGGTTTTTTCTTCTCAGTCCAACCCTGAGCAGGTTCTGGTTCTGGTTTCGGTTCTGATCCTGGTCCTGGTTCTGATTCTAGTCCAGGTTCTGGTTCTTTAGTCTTCGTCGTCTCTGATTGGCTGCCTGGACTTCCTGTTTGCTACCTTAAAGGGGAAGTGGTGATGTGAGTCAAGACGCCTGCTGTTTGTACCAGAACCTGCTGACCCGGTATCAGCAGGTTCTGAGTTACATTTACTTAGTTACTTGAGCAACATTTTGAAAAAACAAAAGTCCTTGTAGGAGTTTTACGTACGTTTAGCCTTCAGTATTTATCATGAACTTCTGAATGAAGAACAGAAAAGTTTTATCCAAAAACGCATCAGAGCAGCAGTTTTTGTTAGAGTGAGACCTCTTGTTTGTAGAGCAGCTTTTTACTGTAATATTTCTGGTTCTGGTTCTGGTTCTGCTGTGATTTTGATCATAGAGCCATCAGTGAAGGTCTGGGTCCAAACAATTGGTATAAAACTGCAAAAAAAGGATGCTAATGTGAAGGAGGCTGATGCTCCGACCAATCAGAGTGCAGTCAGTCATTGTGGGCTAGCAGCTAGCAGCTAGCAGGCGCATCAAACTGCTACAGTTCATCACTTTGAGCAGCGTTAACCTTGTTAAAACATGGCAGCTCAGAATGGAAATGTTCCTGTGACGTCATTTTTCAGGGACCAAACACGACATTTACAAACATATTCTCTGGATGAGTTCATATTTTAATTTAATGATCTGGACTAACAGGAATTTAATATTTATAAGTAAGCTTTAAGGGTATGAAGTGTGGCCCCCAGCTGCCCCCCCTGCAGATCCGGCCCTGCTGAGACTGACTGATTTATCTTCCACCATCAACACATTGATGATAATATGATACCTGATTGATGCATCATTAAAACCTGGATGGCTCCAAACTTCCTGCTTTAAATTCTGACCCGACTGTTTCTGGACCAGAACCTCTGAACAGAACCTGATCAGTGGATCACTGAGCTGATCAAGTAAAGAAGCTCTGAGTTATTTTAACCAGGATGTCATTTAAATCTCAGATTAAACCGATTTCCTTCCTTCAGAAATGACCAACATCCTGTCCAGCAGTGGAGCTGATAATCTATAATCTATAATCTATAATCTATAATCTAATCCATGATGATGATTAGATCAGAATCCGGTTAAAATCCTTCCTCTGCAGCAGAAACTAAAAGCAGAGATCAGATTCTGCTGCTCAGCTTCCCTGATAATCCAGATTATAATCTCACAGAGAAACCCTCAATAATCAGATCCTGATCGGTTCTGATCGGTCCAGAGGTTCCAGCAGAACCGTCTGGTACCACAGTGCTGGTTCTGCTGGTAGAATGGGAGGAAAATCAACGTGGACCAGCTGAGGTTCTGGTCGTGGTCCAGTTGATCGCCAGAGGAACCAGAACCAACCCTTTGTGACCCCTGACCTCAGCTGGTTCTACCTTCAGAGGACGGGTCTGGCTCAGAACCGGTCTTGGACCTTCTTCCTCTTTCTTGTCTGCGTGTCTGTCAGATCAGAACCAGAACCGGGCTGTGGGTCAGATCAGCGGGTTTTGGGCCCATCAGAACCGGGTGTACCTACAGGGAAGGCGACTTCGCACAGCCGGTGGGTCCAGTCGTCCAGCTGGTTCCGATCCGCAGCGAACACGAAGATCTTCTCCGTGGTTTCCACCAGGAAGGCGCCGGTGTCGCGCGGCACGCCGTCCATCTCCACCTCCGAGACCCGGATGCAGTCCGCCAGCCGGATCACCTGGGGGCCGTGGAAACGGGGGTCATGGCGTGGAAACGGGGGTCTTATCGCCATGGAAACGGAGGAGGGCGTTACCTTCTTGCTCTCCTGCTGCTTGCGCAGAGTCTTGTCGTTCTTCTCCACGTTGCCTCCATCTTTACACTCAAAGAACTCCATCCTGGAGATGGAGCAGGAGCTGTCCCGGTACAGGACGCACCACACCCGCTTCCACTTCTGCACACACACAAACACCATCAGAACCGGGCCGTCAGAACCGGGCCGTCAGAACCGGGCCGTCAGGTTGACCCACAAGGTTCCTGGCAGGGTTTACCTTCCCGAAACGCTGCTGCTGGAGGAAGAGCATCCCCTGCTTCCTGATGTCCTCCTCCATCGCACTCCACCTGCTGCTCCACCTGCTGCTCCACCCGCTGCTCCACCTGCTGCTCCACCTGCTGCTCCACCGCTTTCTGCACCGCCTCCCTAGTTCTGGTTCTGGTCAGAGGTCCGGGTTTCGTCTGCCTCCACTGTCTTCTCTTTTTACCTCCTTAAACTTCTGCTTTCCTCTTCCTGCAGCCCTTCTGGTTCTGTTCTGGTTTTGTTGGACCCGTGTTTCGGTTCTGACCGGTTTCAGGTGGCTCCGGTCCAGAGGGTCTCGTTGCTGAAGCAGAGTGACGTTCAGGGTGTCATGTGTGCTTCCTGCTGTCTGTCTCTGTTGCAACTCCTGATGCAGAAGTCGCCGCTCCTCTGGTTGGACCTCCTCCTCCTCCTCCTTCTTCTTTTTCTCCTCCTTTTTCTATCTCCTGTTGTTTCTATCTCATCACTTCATTTCCAGCAGACTCTCCAGGTCTCATGGTTCTCATCAGAACTTGGACTGCTCAGCAGCTGCTGCCCTACAGGCTGCAGCAGCTGAAACCGAAGCTAACGAAGCGCCCCCTGGTGGTTGTGTTGAGAACGGAGGAGGAAGAGCAGCTCCTGCAGCTGAACTGAGACTGAAATGTCTTTTGCCTGCTCATGTTTTAGAAACTGTAACTGGGAGCATTAGATGCACATAGAGGGGAAACAGAGCAGAGAAGTGGCAGAGTGGAAGCTGCAGACGGTTTAACAGGAAGTTCGACTCTGTGGTTTGTCAGCAGGTGGAGCTTCAGCTGTGACACACCAATCAAGGAGATCAGCGGGTTGATGCTTCCTTTTTCTGAGAATCTACAGGCTGATATACTGCAGGAGAACATAAACTTACTGGAATAAGTCCTGCAGAGAAAACCGACTCCAAGCATTTAAGAACCAAGACAGAACCTGGTTCCTGCTCAGTCAGGAACCAGAGCAGCAAAACTCTGTTAATCTGAGATATTCTGACTCAGATTCAGGTCCGAATCAGATCACATGACCTGCAGCTGGTCTAGTGTCAGCATGACTGCTTTGATCCAAAATGGTGGACTTATTACCGGCTCCAACAAACTGATGCCTTGTTTCTACTGCGTGTTGCAGAACGGGTTCTACTTAGGGACGCTCCGATTGCCTGGACTGCCTGTTATTTTTCACTTTAGGTATAAATGCTATGTAATCTGGCAAAATGGAAAAACGATCCGGTAATAAATTCACCTAATTTAGACATAAAAGGTGCTAAATATTTGCAGGCACAAAGTGCCAGCTATTCAGTGAAAAGGACTGAAAAACCTGCAACTAGTAAAATAATATTTAACAATAAAGCTCTGTTACTCTCAAATGTCATGACACAGATATCAAATAATGTCAAGAAATGACATTATTTTCATTAACCCATTTAATCCCAAATTTATTCCTGCAAAATAAGTGCATGCATTTCAATCCTTGGTCCTCCCTAACACATGATATTTATGAATTATTACATGTTATGTTGGTTATGTTAGTGAAAATGTAGGTTTTATACTCGGCAACAATTGTTACACAAATCTGGTCTATTTATACATATAAAAAGTAAGAAAAATTACAGCATGCATGACTTCTAACAAAGAATGGTTACAAGAGTGTTCAGAAATATTTTAGATACATAAACATTCAATGCCACATCCTGCAGATGTCATCGTTTCAATGTGCCAAGTGACCTTTGACCTCATTTGGTCATTTCATCAATGATGCAAAGTCAGCTGAAAATGTTAGTATGAACAAAACTGCATCTGAGACGACATTCCCCAGTTCCACCAGACCAAGAACTTGGTCTGGACTAGTTTCTGAATGGCGTCATCTTGTAGTCGTTATTCAGTGAACAGGCCACACTGTGTGAAGAGGATCGCCTTTTTCAACCCAACCCAACCGGTACCGGGCCGCAAGAAGTAATGACATATTCCCATTTTATGTATTATTTGAGTCTGGAGGATCTTTTATTTTTGAACACCATGTTCAGGCATAAGGGTGTCCATATGTGCACTTGGCACCAGGACACCCTAGGCCGCAGTTCGATGATCGATTTTGTCATCGTTTCGTCGGATCTGCGGCCGTATGTCTTGGACACTCGGGTGAAGAGAGGTGCGGAGTTGTCCACTGACCACTACCTGGTGGTGAGTTGGCTCCGGTGGTGGGGGAGGATGCCGGTCAGACCTGGCAGGCCCAAACGTGTTGTGAGGGTCTGCTGGGAACGTCTGGCGGAGTCCCCTGTGAGACGGAGCTTTACTCCCATCTCCGGCAGAGCTTCAAACACGTCCGGGGAGGCGGGGGGACATTGAGTCTGAGTGGACCATGTTCCGTGCCTCCATTGTCGAGCGGCTCATCGGAGCTGTGGTCGCAAGGTTGTCGGTGCCTGTCGTGGTGGCAACCCTCGAACCCGTTAGTGGACACCTTCGGTGAGGATGCTGTCAGGCTGAAGAAGGAGTCCTATCGGGCCTTTTTGGCCTGTGGGACTCGGAAGCAGCTGATGGGTACCGGCGGGCGAGCGGCGTGCGGCTCAGGTGGTTGCTGAGGCAAAAACTTCGGGCGTGGGAGGAGTTCGGAGAGACCATGGAGAAAGACTTCCATATGGCTTCGAGGCGATTCTGGTCCACCATCCGGCGTCTCAGGAGGGAAGCAGTGTAGCACCAACACTGTTTACAGTGGGGGTGGTGTGCTGCTGACCTCGACTCGGGACGTTGTGGGTCGGTGGGCGGAGTACTTCGAAGACCTCCTCAATCCCACCAACATGCCTTCCATTGAGGAAGCTGAGCCTGAGGACTTTGGGTTGGGCTCTCCAATCTCTGGGGGACGAGGTGGCCGAGGTAGTTAAAAAGCTCCTCGGTGTGTTGATGAGATTCGCCGAGTTCTCAAGGCTCTGGATGTTGTAGGGTTGTGTTGGTTAACGCGACTCTGCAGTATCACATGGACATCGGGGGCAGTTCCCCTGGATTGGCAGACTGGGGTGGTGGTCCCCCTGTTTAAAAAGGGGGATCGGAGAGTGTGCTCCAACTATAGAGGAATCACACTCTTAAGCCTCCCTGGCAAGGTCTGGGAGGCTTAGAGTCAGAAATTGGGCCCACAGCATGTCTCCACCTCCTCCTTGCTGACATCACAGCCATGTTGGGACGTGGTGGCCGTCCAGCACCGTCCACGACTGCTTCCATCTGGACCATCCAGGGTTGCACAGCAGTCATCAGTGAACAAGTCTGAAAATGACTCTTCATGTCCAGCTGGGCCCAGTGCCACCGGTTCTACTTGTGAGCAGCTTAGGGGCCCAGTAGCAGGTTGGGGGCCCAGTAGCAGGTTAGGGGCCCAGTAGCAGGTTGGGGCCCAGTAGCAGGTTGGGGGCCCAGTAGCAGGTTGGGGGCCCAGTAGCAGGTTGGGGCCCAGTAGCAGGTTGGGGGCCCAGTAGCAGGTTGGGGGCCCAGTAGCAGGTTGGGGGCCCCCTGTGGATCCTGTGGATCCTGTGGATCCTCCACCTTGAGGCTCCAGCTGCTTTATTAACTGTTTCTACTTTAAGGGTTTTTTTAGCAGCTGCTCTCTTGATCCCAGGAATCCAACAGAAACTTTCCTCTTTAGTCTTTATCTGTAAACCATCTTTGTTCTCAATGAGCCACAAATCTCTTCACAGTACGATGAAAACACTTCAGTGTTAGTTAATATCTCATGTTTTCATAGCTTGTCATACGGTTCTACACTCTGATGGTTTCATCAGCAGATTCTTTCTCTTCTCATGTTGCTGGAATCCTGCGGCCTGATGAATAATGTGGAACATCCTTCTGAAGTAGATTTACTTTAATTGAGCTAAAGTGATCAAGCAGCTCTCTGAAAGTAATTATAGTGATTCAAAGACACAAAACCATCGATACATTTAATAGCACAACAAAAAATGTATCTTTGTGACACTTTAATCCAATTTGCATAATAATTTGGAACATGGTGTAAAATGAATGTGACAGGACAATTTATGTGCACTCGTGTTAGACACAAAGGGCAAACAGAGAAGGTTTCATATTCATTTATTATCTCATTTATCTGTCTGGATAAAGGTCAAGGGGTCAACGTTTCTTCTCCTCCATCATTCCTGCAGACGGCAGCTGGCTGTAGGTCTGAGTCCAGAACTTCACGTAAAACGATCTGAGGTCGTAGCTGAGAGGAAGAATAGATTTTAGATGTTAAACCTCAAAATAAAACACAGCAGAGTGAAGAGGAACGAAGCAACGACAAAGATCTGGACATCATTTACATCCTCTGACAGGATCCCACCGGATCCTTAATGATCCCATGGGATATCAAGTGTTCGACTAGAGAAATAGCTTATTGTCAAGACAATAATGAGTTTTCATGTTTAAACTTGACCAACTTTCTCCTTCACATATTTTCTGCTATATTTAAATTTGACCCCGTTTATGGTGCTGTGGTGGCGCAGGGGGTTAGCACGCTCTATATTTGGAAGCTTTAGTCCTCGACCCGGACGTTGCGGGTTCGACTCCCAGTCCCGACGACCCTTCCCACATGTCTTCCCCCCTCTCCTCGCCCTCCTTCCCGTCTGCCTACTGTCACAAAGAAAACAAAATAAAAAAAAACAAGCCACTAGCACCACAAAAACTCTTCGGAGAAAAAAAATTTACTTGATCACGTTTATAATCCTCACACTCAAATCTGGAAATAGATCTATGAAGTGTTTACCAGATTCATCAGACCACACAGCTCTGAAGGTTAGAATAAAACAGGAATGTGTGAGATGAGGACAGATTAGCAATAATCCCAGAGGATTCTGGTACCTGACTGAGGACTTGCTCATGGCGTTGTTTATTACCAGGTACGGCTGGCGGTACTTGGTGAAGGCGGGCCAGAGAACTGGGACTTTACTGTTCCCTGTGCTGGGGTCTCTGAGAGAAAAGGAAATTCCTTTATCAGGGTAAATCATACCAGTTTAAACCAGTTCACACCACTTTAAACAGACAAATCCATTTGGCAGACATCAGTTTGGCTCCAATTTACAAGTTATTCCATATCAGTTTAAATAACGTCATCACAATAAAACCACTTGTTTTCCTTGTTTCCACACTTTCTGAATAAATCATTAAAGTTACTGCAGACATGTTGATCTGAACCAAAAATGAAAATATGGCACCATTGATTTGTTCTTTCATGCAAATGATGTGGTGAAATCAGCCTACTGATAGGGCCAGAATAAAGTCTAGTTAATCCATCCCAGTTGGCTCCACCAGTTCAGTTAGGGTGTCACACCAGACCAGTGCAGCCAGAGAGGCAACATTTAAACAAACTGGGTAAACTCTTCTTCTGACCATTTCAGACCAATTGACTGAGCAGTTAGTTAAAACCCAGTAAAGTTGATATGTGTGCTGCCCCAGTTGGACCCCTGCTGGTGGTTTCAGTGCAAGCTGGGAGTTTACCCGGTCTTGGCAAAGTTGGTCCAGTAGGCGATCATGTAGCCAGAGAGGTCTCTGTGTCGGGGGAAGTAGACCAGCGGGAGGGAGAACGGTTTACCGAACAGATACTGGAGGTCCTCTGCGTGCTCCGCCTCCACCCAGTGTGGGAATCCCGGGATCCGCGTCTTCATGTTGAACAGGTAGGAGTAGGTACTGGCACCGCTGAGGGACACACAGGGCCACAGGTAAGCTGTCTTCTGCAGGAACTTTGAAAGTGTAAAGGTTCTGTTCTGATGAGACCCAAACAGCACCAGCAGCACGTCGACACTAATGAATGAGAAGAGCCAAATCTAACCTGGTGTTGTTGGCATGGAGCTGGAGGGCAACCTGAGTCGGTACCAGGAACAGGAAGTCTGTCTCGATGTCGGCCACTGTCTTCTTTACTATGGCCGGATCTGGAGCCAAACCCCAGTGGACAGAGTAGACATCAAAGGCTGAGGAGACGGCGGCATCCCCCTTCTCTTTCATCAGGCCAGTCAGAAGACCTTTGACCTGGTCTCTGAGGAGGAAACCAGACCAATTCACACATCTTAGACCAGTCTGAAGTCTTCATGACAATCCTCAAAAAACAACATGAAGTCTCTTAAGTACTAACGCTGTGGTGGTTTCCTTCATGTTGTTGATTGAAGGAACATCGATTCCAGCAAATATGTGTCCATCCATGCTGTTTACACCCGCCAGGTAGTCAAACTGAGCCGCATTATGAAAAAGCTTGCTTGGATCATCTGGGATGAAATCACCGTCAACCACTGGTGCGAGCTGGAGCAGGTCCATGACGGGACCTGAGCAGAGAGCATAGCCACTGTCCTGTCTGCAGGGAAACACTCGAAAGACAGGTCTGGTCACTGAGTGCTGAACTGAAAGTTCAACAGATGGAGACGGGCTGCGTTCCTACAGATGTGTTTGTGTTCAGACCTTTCCCGAAAATATCCAGCAGGTTAATTTTTCCTGCCATGGTGAGCTTGATGGGGTCGACTGTCTTCAGGCAGGCCAACATGTCATCTTCCTCGGTTTGCCAACAGTTGACTTTACGAGCGATCTGCAGAGACAAAAGCAGCAGAAATTCCTGCTGGACTTGCGGGTAAACTGTCGGGTTGCATGTCATGTAGAGGCAAAACGTCAGGCCTGTAATCTCATTAAAAGCAATAAAAGTTATAAAATGTAATGATTAACCTGTAAAATTAATTTAACACATTAATTTTGATTAATTATTCAAATTTTAATGCAATTAATCTATTTTTACATACAAACTGAAAGTAATAGCATTTTGCATCAATCTCATGGTTGAAAGTTTCAGATAAAATGTGATGAATTAATTACAGAGCCTGAAAAGAACTAAAGATCTGGATGATGTTTGAGTGAAAACCTTTTTAGTGAGCGCCATGGGGCTCTTCTGGAGGGCCCAGGGGCTGAGGGCCACGCCGCCCTGACAGATGGCTCTGCGGAACAGCCCTTTATTGTAAGGCGACAGCATCTGGGACACAACCAAACACGAACACTAGGTGGAGTCATCGGACGGAAACCTCTTCCAAAAACAGGGTGTTGGGGGCGATGGTTTTCACCTGGAAGTTGACGCTGGCAGCTCCGGCTGACTGGCCAAAGATGGTGATGTTGTCCGGGTTCCCTCCAAAGGCCCGGATGTTCCTACGGACCCAGGAGATGGCAGCATGCTGGTCCCATAGGCCATAGTTACCTGAGAGGAACAGAAAGTCACCTGCTGGCTGTTTGACCTTAACGATGGCTCCTCATTACAACACCACTCAACTGGAACCATCCGTTATGGATCACTAGAGTCTGACTGCATCAACAGAACCAGGACTTAAATTCTGCTGTTGGTCCAAATTCCCTAACCTTCCAGAACCAAAATTGTTTTCTTGTGTCTCATCAGAAATAATGTTCTCCAAATGTTCATGAACCTAAACATCAGTGAATAAAAGAGCAAGCTGCTTCACTCCTGAACCTGTGATCCTCGCTGTTCTGCAGCTGAGCTAACAGAACTCAGTTTACCTGCTGGAAGCCAGATGCAGATCCCAGAAGTACTGAGAAATCTGCAAATGATCCCAAAACAACATGTGTCATTCAGATATTTCAGTTTCACTGGCATACCTATGATATGCTGATGATCCGGTTTTCTTGTTTCGACTCAAACATTCAGTTTATCTGTTGCTTCCTTCATCAGAATAGCAAATGAGCCAGTGTGATTGATGGGGCACCTGCTGTGCCCTCAAATGAAAGAACATTTCTAATGCAGAAAATCCACATTGAGTCTCTTAAAACAGTTTTAAAGCAGCTTACATGAACACAGATGTTGATATAGTTTTGTCTTCACCTGGCAGTCGTTCATCTCCAGAGCTGAGGAAACCCAGAGTACCAACTCTGTAGTTCACAGTGACAACAATGACCCCCCCCCCTGTCAGCCATCTCCTTCCCATCATAAAGAGATTCTCCAAGAACTTCCACATCATCAGACGCTCCCATAAGG
The DNA here is from genome assembly GCA_922788865.1 of Poeciliopsis turneri. NCBI lineage: Eukaryota > Metazoa > Chordata > Actinopteri > Cyprinodontiformes > Poeciliidae > Poeciliopsis > Poeciliopsis turneri. Next base: position 92,363 of record CAKLNU010000783.1, read on the forward strand.
AAGGCTCCTCCGAAAAGGTACACCATCACTGGGAGGTTGGTGGACACTGGAGACAAAGATCGGACATCAGAGGGTTCATTCAAGGAAATGCAGTTCCTCTGGTATCCACTAAGTGCTGCTGTGAATAATCACTGGAAAATCACATTTAGAGCTGAGCAGTTAATGAGTCATCAAGGAGAATGATAGTATGAGCAGGCATGAATACAGAAGAGATCATTTGTGGTTTGTGGGGACACAGCGGTTTGCGGGTACATGGAAATTTGTGGGGACACGGCGGTTTGCGGGGACACGGCGGTTTGCGGGGACGCTGCGATTTGCGGGGACATCAGGGTATACGGGGACATTTACCACATCAGACCTTGACCCTGTTTCTTACCTGACAGTCCATGTGGAACAAAGATGTTCAGGTAGAGGCAATCCTCGGTGCCCTGGGTTTTTGTCTGCAACAGCGTCACCTGCAGGCAGCGCTCCCTGGACTTTGTGGCGATTAAAACTCCTGAAAACAGTTGACAGAAACCAAACAGTATGTAGACTAACCTGGTTTATTTATGAAGCAGCACTAAGACACGTCTGAACTTTACAGGATATTGAAGGAAAACAGGAGCAAAATGACTTAACATGTTAAACACTTGAAAACAACATGTAAAGGCAGTGAATGTTAAAATACAGATTCGAGAGGAAATCTTCTTGAGGAAATCTTCATGCTTCCAACTGGAAGCCAGTTCATCAGATTCTTTAAAATCAATAGTTTCAGTCCTGATTTAAATGAGCTACCAATTCTTCCACCTCTCAAGTTTGCAAAAAGGAGGAAAACTCAACTCATTATTAGGGGGCAGAAACGTTACAGTGAAATGTAATGAGGTTTAAAAAAGTTTTTAATGTGTTCAAGCTGCAGGACCAAAAATGTCTAGTGAGTGGCGAAGCACAACGAACATGTTTTTCTCAGTAAACAACCTGTTGAGATCCATAATTAAACTAAAATCTAAATGTCTAGTGTGATGATTGAATTAATAATGTTTATGTCCACTAAATGGCAGCCATAAGCTTATGTGATTGCATAAATGTAAAGAATAGGATAACAGAAGGAGAGCGTCATTTGTGACACACCTGTGCATAACCAGTGTCAGCATACCAGTTGTAGGAGCCACATATAAATGTTTTGTAACTTGATACAAAATGTTATTTTGTGTTTGTGTGAGTTTAATATTTTACTCTTTTATTTGAAAAAGATAAGCATCTTGTAATTGTATTGTGCTTAAGCTTATTAAGTGGTGCCTTTTGATTGGTTGTTGACTAATTAGTTTAAAAAGACGAAAGTACTTGATCATTGTAGAAGTCTGGCACCTAGAGAGTAACACAGTCTTTTAACCGCCACTTTCTATTTGTTTAGAATCTGTTTCTTATTTCCTTTTAAGTTCAGTAAAGATTTAAAGATGACCGTCAAATTCAAGACCTCTTTTTTTAGAAGAAATGTGTCGTGTATGAAAGAGCTTTAAGGGGCTAGATAAGTGAGAGCTTGCTACACTTACACCAGTGAAAAGATACTTTAATAAAAGCAACATTTGGTTCTTATCAAGAACGAATATGTCATATAGGGGTGTAGTAGGGGTGGTGAGGCAGACGCTGGAGGCCCAGGTAAGGTGAGTGGTGGAAGTTTAATAACAAAAAGTCCAGAAACAAACAGTCAACAAACAAGTCCATGGCCAGGCAGCATGGCTGAGCAGAAGCCAGGGCTCACACCGGTAGCATCAGGACAAACGAGCGGACAGCAAAACAACAATGTACGACAAGTAACAACGGCAACAGAATAACGACAAGGACCCAACGAGGAACCAAGGACACAGGAGGGATTAAATACACTGAGGGTAATCAAGGGAACAAGACACACCTGGGAGTAATCAAGGGGAAGACAGGACAACGAGGAGAACTCAGGACACTGAACACTCAAAATAAACACACGGGAAAACATGGAACATGACAGAATAACATTTAGATCTGAGTTTGGTTCAGAGTCATTGATCTAATCTCTGCTACACCTTTACAAAAATGAAGACTAAATAAAATGTTTTAATGAGTGATTCCACTTCATTAAATTAATCATAAATATTGATTTATTGTAGTGGCTCTCAGTACAAGTTATGTTATTTAAGTTATGACTTGTTAAATTGCTTTATTTTTAAACCTTTCTTGCTTTTCCATGTCGTAGATGCCTGAGAACCTATAAATATGTAGAAATTGAATATCTGGGAGAATCATAACTTCAACTTAACACTCAAAACATCGGAGATTTTATGGAAAAATATTCAGATATGACTGTGCAGTTTTAAAGGCTCTATGTAGAAGAAGATAAGAAATAAAGGCATACTTTATTTTTACCGTTAGCTGCAGTAGCGCCTCTGCTTTCGGCTTCCGTACTCAGCTAGCAGCTAACGGCTAACGTCCAGTGGCTAACGGCTAGCGGCTAATGCCCAGCCGCTCCAGTTTCAAACTCTTCTCATTGATCTAAGAGTTAGAGAGCTAAATATAACTGAAATATTGACAACCTTTGACAGAGAAAGGACCCAACTCTATCAAAGATATGTAGCAGTTGTGCTCATTTTGATTTAAGGCTAAACCAGGCAGTTTATCAAAGTAATGAAATAACATACTGTAGTCAGATTTTTATTGTTCATGTGTTTCTTCCTATTGAGCAGTAAAAGGAAATAAAATGTGTTTCATGTCTTTTGCTTTAAGTTTTAACTTACTTTAGGGTTTATGTTTGTGCTGCAGAGCCACAGCTAGTAGCCAGCTCCTAGCTAGTAGCCAGCTCCTAGCTAGTAGCCAGCTCCTAGCTAGTAGCCAGCTCCTAGCTAGTAGCCAGCTCCTCTCTTCTGCGGCTCTAACGAAACCAGTACTGTTCAGCTGCTGTTGCTCCTCCTAGACTTTGGATTGAGCCATTGTTCTAGCAATGGGGAGGGGGACTAAAAAATCATTCTTATTTTTTTTCATAGATGAAAGGTGGATTTATTTTGTTTTTTGTTGCTATTGCCTTTTTATATTGATATTGTTTAATTACCAGGCTCGCTGAGCCCCCAGGATTTACCCCCATGGGTTTGCATAAATTGTTGCTGTTATGAATTGTGAATTAAAATTTGTGTTTAGTGATAGATTCTAGAGACTCTGAGGCCAGAGCGAACCTTTAACTATTCTAAACAATCATGAATCAAACTGAAGAATCATCAGCTGACTGATTTTTTCCCCATAGTTGCTGAAGCAGAACCAGAACCAGCAGCCCGATGAGACCGTGGACTTACCGTCCCAACCAGGATGAGGTTTAGGTTTCTCCCACTTCCCAGGAATGTCAGCAAAGGGGATGCCTTTAAACTCCTCCACCGTCCGGAAGAGACCCGTATCAACATTCAGCCCCTCCACAGCGCCGCCCTCAGTCTGGACCACGCCCAGCTGCACACACACACAGTTAGTAGGCTTCTTATACAAACTATCCATCCATCCATTTTCCGTCACCCTTCTCCCTAACGGGGTCGGGAGTTGCTGGTTCCTCTCCAGCTGCGTTCCGGGCGAGAGGCGGGGTCACCTGGACAGGTCGCCAGTCTGTCGCAGGGCAACACAGAGAGACAAACAGGACAAACAACCAGACACACACACACTCACACCTAGGGAGAATTTGGGAAGGCCAATTAACCTGACAGTCATGTTTTTGGACTGTGGGAGGAAGCCGGAGAACCCGGAGAGAACCCAGCATGCACAGGGAGAACATGCAAACTCCGTGCAGAAAGACCCCGGGCCGGGAATCGAACCCAGGACCTTCTTGCTGCAAGGCAACAGCGCTACCCACTGCGCCACTGTGCAGCCCCTTATACAAACTATCTAAATCTTATTTTCCAATTGAAAGCAAGGTATGGGCGGTGTGATGCTGAGGAACAACTGAGTGAAGAAGTGCAGGAATATGACCAAGATGTTGACCCATGTACAGGTGGGTTCTGGGTTGGATTGAAGTGGACTAGAACCAAAGAACCAGAACCAGAAGTGAAAAAGGAGGAAAAAAGCAGAAAGAAAGGTTTTCTCTGGTTTTGATATTTTCTCCTATTTCCATACATATATTCCATATATTTACATATATAATAAAAGTTCAGCTGCGTATGAGCTGCTGATCAGAGGAAGGAATCAGAGTGAAGCGAACCGACCTTCGCAGCGGCAGCGGACCTCAGGGCCAGCCCGACCAGAACCAGGTGGATCATCATGATGTGTGTCTTCCTCCTGCAGAACCTCCTGCTTTATATCGCCTGGTGGGGCGTTCAGGTCTGCTCAGAAACGCGACACCTCCAAATGGATGACTCTTCATGATGTCGTCACCTCATGCGTCTCTGCCCAGAACCAAGTCACTGACCTTTAACTGGAAAAGGTCTGCGACACGAGGGGAGGAACCCACTGGAAAAACCTCCAGCCCAGCTGCTGCTGACTCTTCATACAACATGCATTTAGCTGCACAACATAGAAAAACAAAACAATTGTATTTACTGATGAAGGTAATTAACTTTTAGTCATGGACCATTTTTTGTCCATGACTAAAAATGTAACCGAGAAAAAATTAGTTGATAAATTTTTGCAAAGATCAAGAAGGAAAAATGAGTGAAAGATAAATAAAACAAAAAATTTAAACCAAACACACATATGCATATATATTCTTCTATATATGCATGTAAAGCTTGGCGTTAATTAAAAGAGAATAAAACAAAATTGAATAAAATCCTTTTCTCAGGTTAAAATTAAATGAATGTTGTATCTGTGCGAGAGTGTGTGTGTGTGTGTGTATGTGTGTGTGTGTGTGTGTGTGTGTGTGTGTGCGTGTGTGTGTGTGTGTGTGTGTGTGTGTGTGTGTGTGTGTGTGTGTGTGTGTGTGTGCGTGTGTTCTGAAGGTTGGGTGGATCATTAACAGGCCCGGCTGGCTGCTATCGGCGGCGGCTGGGAAAACACACAGCTGCTGTTTACAGGAGCACCTGAAGGCAGCACGAGGATCTGCTGGTTCAACGCCGACCTCAGAAAACCCCCAGCCACCAAAACTTCTGCTTTCTAATCTTATGTCTCCTATTTCTGTCCATCTGAATCAGCAGAGGTCAGAGGTCACCGCAGTGATCTGTAACATGGATCAGACCACAGACCCTGCTGGTTTATTAAAGATCTGCCGACTGCCTTCGCCTCATTCAGGGACTGGAAATGGGTGGAAAATAACTGGATTGTAAAAGTAAAGAAAAGTTATTTTCTGCAGTTTCTGCTGAGAAACACTGATATTTAAATAATCCTGGTGGCCATGAACGTCTCCTCAAATAAAACCATCTGTTTCTGCTACTGAGCAGGATGGCTGGTTATCATTTTCCCCACCGCTGCTCGTGTTCCTGAACGCTTCATGTCCAATAAAGATCTTGTTTTCCTGTTCATCTCCTTTCCAAACAGTGATCTTAAAATGTTCAAGAGGAGTAAAAAACCCCAAAACCTTATTAGCTCCCACTCCATAAACTCATAATATGTTTTCAGACAGACTCCGTTTCCATTATTGATATAATATCGAGGATCCATCTGAATGCACAGAATGAGTTTAAAGGCTTGGAGTTCATAAATTCTTTACTTCTTCATTTTCCTTTTCGAAAACATTAAGCTTACTGTAGCTACAAATATATGTGTGTCTTGCATTTCTTGTTGATGTCTGCTATTTTATGTTGCTATGTTCTAATAAATACATAAAATAAACAAATCTATTTAAGAATACATTTGATTTTTTAAGAATCTATTTTTTCTTAGATTCTTAGAAATCTTCCATTACTTCCACAAGCTAAAGGCAGAAACACGCAGGGGAGGGGACAGAATCTGTATTTGTGGGAAACGTTTGATGCGCAGTGAAAGTCTACACGAATACCTGCAGAACCACAACACCAAGAACATTTGTGGTAAGCAGTTTTCAAGCCCGTCTCGCTTGTAGCAGCATAAGACTTTTCATAAATTCAAGGGTTAGCCAGCGTCCTGGAATGCTTCATGTCCGACAGAGACCGTTTTCTTTCCTGTTGATTTGGAGAAACTCATTAATCCCACCGCCGCCAGCGTCCCTGAACCACTCTGGACACTGATTGGCAGCCGCAGGTGCCAGCTGGCAGCGGTGGGCGGGGCTTGCTGTCACTGGACGTGTTCGCTGTCAGCTGGACTCAACAGGTCTGCAGGTACCGAAGCTTCTAAACCGGGCTTTGGGGGGTTCGTTCGGTCCGGAACCGGTTCTGATCGCAGCTCAGCAGGCGGCACGCGGCCGCTGCCGGACCGGAATCCGGTTCTGTTCGCTCCGCTGGCCGCCTGCTCCGAGCCTGTTAGCTTAGCTTTTAGCTTCCAGGTGTTTTTAAGTCGCTGAGTGACGTCACACAGAATAAATAACGGCGCTGACGTCAGAGGCCACTCGGAAGTTTGCTTCTGTTGATTTAACTGATTATTAGGAAGAAATGAGTTGAATTTGTTACGTAAATCAAGTTTTAACGGATTTAGTTGAAATAAACGGTGAACTTTCCTGCCTGTGACCCGGAAGTGGAAACGTGACCCCTGGGTTTATCCCGGAGGTCACGTGGAGCCTTTAAATAGGCTGCTGATGAACCCGACCTGTCAGGTCCAGTGGAAGGATCAGGTTCTGGGCTCGGTTCTGGTTCGGATATGAATCTTTTTTAATCCTTCACGTCAAACATTCAAACCCCCTGAACCCGACCAGAACCTCCTGAACCCGACCAGAACCTCCTGAACCCGACCAGAACCCCCTGAACCCGACCAGAACCTCCTGTTGCAGGATGTCCCGAGAGCCGCTGAGCGTTTCGGACCTGCTGCTCTGTCTGGAGAGCTCGGAGCTGCAGGAGCTGGAGCGGGCCAGAACCTCAGTCAATCAGCAGCTGAGTACAGGTAAGTCCACGGTCAGAACCGGAGCCGGCCGGTCCGGTTCTGACCGTAGTTCTGCTTGCAGACAGAGGGGGCGCTGTGCTGTCCTCCATGGTGGAGCGTTACCTGGACTCCTCCTGCTCCCAGGTGCTGCTGCTGCTCTCCTCCATCAGGGAGCCTCATCACAAGGTGAGCGGCGCGTCCTCGCCTGGCGTGGCGCTTATCAGCGGCTAACGGGTCGGCTCCGCCCCCCAGGTGCTGCTGGAGAAGCTGAACGAGGCGCTGACCCGACCCGGAAACAGAGCGGCGGCCGTCACCCTGCTGGGTCACCTGATCAGGAAGCAGCCGCCGTGGGTCCACCACATCAGCCAGGCGCCGGTGCTGCCGACGCTGCTGCGCTGCCTCAAGGTACCGACCCGAAACTGGACAGACACCTGCTGGTACCGTTCTGTCCAGAGCCAGAACCGGCAGGTTGGGCCGGTTCCGCTCAGCACTTGTTTGCGTTGCAGACGGATGGAGACGTGGTGGTTCTGGTCGCCGGGGTTCTGGTCCTGGTCGCGCTGTTACCCATGATCCCTCAGGCCGGGAAGCAGCACATCTACGACTTCTTCGACGTCTTCGGTCGCCTGGCGTCCTGGAGCCACAGGAACCCCGGTAAACCGGCCGGCTGGGGGCGGGGCCGCGGGTGGAATGCCGCGTTCTGATTGGCTGCCGCTGTCTCGCAGGTCAGGTGAGCGCGGCGTACCTGGTCCACCTCCACGCCGCCGTTTACTCGCTGTTCCACCGTCTGTACGGGATGTTCCCCTGCAACTTCGTCTCCTACCTCAGGCTGCACTACGGCATGAAGGAGAACCTGGACACCTTCCAGGAGGTGGTCAAGGTCAGAACCGGGTCAGAACCGAGCCGGAACTGGGTCAGAACCTGGACATCTTCCAGGAGGTGGTCACGGTCAGAACCGGGTCAGATCTTGGTCAGAACCAGTCGACCAAATGAAACCAGAACCAGTCCAGGGCTCCTTCCAGACCTGGGTCGGTGCTGGAGGTCCGGTCTCCTGCAGGGTTCTGACGCTTACGTAGTTCTGACCCAGAGTCCGGAAGAAGCCGGTTCTGATTCCTCTCTGCTTCCCTTCCAGCCGATGTTGGAGCATGTTCGGATCCACCCAGAACTCGTGACCGGAACCCAGGACTATGAACTGGACCCGTCCAGGTGAGCTGACCAGAACCATTCACACCAGAACCCAGATCTGTTTCTGAACCGGAACCCACACCGGACCTCCTGGTTTCTGAATCACTTTGGGTCCATCATTTGGGTCAGAACTGAGCTGGGTTCTGATTCTGACCCCTGACCTCTGACCCCAGGTGGAGGTGCTGTGAGGTCCATGACATCATCATGGAGTGCTGCCGACTGTCTTTGGACCCGTTGGAGGACGCCTGCTGTCCCGCCCCCCCGCCTCACCTGGACCTCAGCCCCGCCCCCCAGGTCTGGTGGCCAATCAGCAGCTCAGGTGACGAACAGAACCACAGAGGTCCGGTTGGAGGTCCGGTTGGAGGTCCAACCATGAAAATGTTCCTGTTTATCTGTTGGCAGGAAGTTCAGTGGGTCAGCTGACACTAAGCTCCTCCCACATCCAGGTAACTCACACACAGCAGTCCTACCTGGTACCAGAACTGGTTCTGGTGCCAGCAGAAAGATCCGGTTCTCTTAGGAACCAGAGCATCCATTATGACACTCCACCTGTGTGTTCAGGCAGATGATGTCACATGGAGCCCCTCCTCTCAATGTGGCTTGGCCACGCCCCCTCCTGAGGCTGCATCTCCAGGCCCCGCCCCCTCGCTGAACAGGTGTACCTCCATCTCAGGTGAATGCCCTCACCTGTGTGTGTGTGTCAGCGGCAGCCCTGTCTAACGCCATCTGTGTGTTTGCAGGTGTGAAATGTCCCTCATCTGACTCTGTACCTGTGACCACGCCCAGTGAGGGTAGCCACCAACCGGCCGGCGGCCTCCAGGTGAGACCAGGTGTCTCTGTCAAGGAGCAGCAGGAAGATGGCCGCTGTCTGTCCTCACAGGTGAAGCAGCAGCCAATCAGAGCGCAGGACGAGACGAGCCTGAATCATGTCGTCAACGTTGACCTGAGCAGTCCAGGTGAGTTTCTCATAGCTATTAGCTATTAGCTAATAGCTATATTAGCTAATAGCTATCAATGTGTCTTAAACACAAACCTTGTTTGTCTGCAGATGTCAGACCGCCATCTTCCTCCTCCCAGTTTCTCCTCCCTACTTCCACTGCCAGCCGCAGTGACTCACCTGGTGGACCCGCCCCTTCTCCTTATGACCACGCTCCCTCTGCTCTTGGCCCCACCCCCTCTCTTCCTGGCCCCGCCCCTTCCTACGAGCCGCTGTTTGAGCTGGCTCTGCCTCACGCTGCCACACTCTTCATCAGGAGGAAGACGCAGGTGAGCCCACCTGGTCGAAGGCAGGTGTGCGGCTCTGCTCAGAGTGCTGAGTGTTTTCTGTCCTGCAGGAGACGCTGGAGAGCGCTGCAGGGCAGCAGCAACAGGTGGAGGAGGAGCAGAGTGCCACGTCTCCTCTGAAGGTTCTGGAGCAGATGATCGTTCATGGGAGCGACGCTCATGAGCGTCTCAGCAGGAGGTGAGCTTCAGGAGGGTTGCTGTTGGAAACCGACCTCATCTGGCCGCTGATGGTCATGTAACCGCGCTGTGATGTCACTGCAGGTCGTCAACGGGCAGCAGGTCGGACCGGACTCACCTCACCCTCAGTAAGCTCGCTAGCGCCGCCTGCAGCTCCTGTCAAACATTTGTGCTTGCTCCGTTTCCGTGACGACATCTGGCAGGAAGCCGGACGCTTCCCGACCCAGTTATTGTTCTGAGGATTTTCAGCTCAGTCACAATGGTTCTGACCCGGTTAAACAGTCAGAACCTTCTGGGTTTCACCACTGTGGTTCTGTCTCCAGCTGCTGGAGGACTTCCTGGTTTCTGTCCAATCAGAGCCCAGAGAGACACGCCCACTGTCCAATTTCCTGTCCTGTGTCAGAGGGCCGTTATGTCCCCAGACCAGCAGCAGGTGGTGCTGCAGAGTTTACAGCTTTCACCTGAATAGCCACTAGATGGCGGTGTGGCGCAGCGAGCCACCCATCTGTCACTAACTGGTTCCTCACCAGTTTGACTGGTCAGGCTGCACTCAAACTTTAATCTGGGAGGGCGTGGTTACTTTGTGGTGCCGGGTGGAGCATTGTGATGTCTGTGAGGTCAGAGGTCAGCGTCCTGTCTCTGTGTGGCACTAGGCCCCGCCCCCTTAGGAGAGGAGCTTCAGAGGAGCCAGCTGCTGCTGCTCTACAGCCACCTGCAGTACGAGCGCTTCAAGCGGCAGCAGCACGCCATCAGGAACCGCCGCCTGCTGCGTCGGGTCATCAACGCCACGGCACTGGAGGAGCAGACGGTCGCCATGGTAACAGTCCCCGCCCACACTGGCCGCCGGCAGCGGGGCGTCTCCCCGTCTGACCCTCTGCTGTGTTTGGAGGCAGAAGGCGCAGCTGGGCGTTCAGGACCAGGAGATCCGCAGCCTGAGGTCCAGTCTGAGCGAAGAGCAGCGGCGCCTCGACCAGCTGCAGCAGGACGGACAGAACCAAACGGACCGCCTGCTTTACCAGAACCAGCAGCTGCTGCTGCAGCAACAACGCCACCAGCAGGAACACCAGCGGCTGCAGGTCAGCAGCAGACACACACCGCTCTCTGCTCCTATTGGCTGACTACCAGCAACGTGTGTTGTGATTGGCTGTTTCAGAGCGATCTGGAGGACTGTCATGGCCGGCTGAGGGAGCTGGAGGCGGAGCTCCAGGGAGCCAATAGGAAGGCCAAACACGCTGAGCACCAGCTGACCCAGCTGGGCCTGAAGGTGAGGGCAACTCTGATTGGCTGAGTGAACAGGAAGTGGTTCTGGTACCAAACAGATCCGGAGGTGACATCAGACTGTTGAGCTGTGAAAATGATGTGATGTTTGGAGCCGTTGTTGATCATCTATCCGGCGTGTCAGGAAGCCAGTCCAGGATCCATTCTGGTTCTGTTGGACCCAGTGACGGCTCCGGCCCTGTTTTAGGGCTGGATTACCGCCCCGCCGTAAATTACCGTTAAATGTCGCGTCTCGTATTTAACCGATACATAACTACCAATAGACAAACCTGCCACACACATAAACACTGAATGTAACAATGATGACCAAAATAAAACAGGAAATATGAAGGGCAGCTAAATTCTTATGGCGGGAACTGAAGGACCCCTGAATGCTACGGGCCGTAGCTGCCGTCACGGTTGCCTAGAGACGGACGCTACGCGGCCCGGTGAGCTGCCATCAACCCTCCTCTTTTAAAAGACCAGCTGATACGCCGCCGTGCTGAGAAGCAAAACCTGGCAGAATCCAGAGTGAGGAGGAAGAAACCAGGCTGGACGATGTGACCCTGACCCTGACCCCGACCCCGACCCTGACCCCGACCCTGACCCTGACCCTGACCCTGACCCTGACCCTGACCCTGACCCTGACCCCGACCCTGACCCTGACCCTGACCCTGACCCTGACCCTGACCCTAATGACCATCGATGGGCAGAAATGTTTCTATATTTTATGAATATGATGGTCAGTGGTCATGTAATGATTCACTATTATTTCATAACATGATCCCAGTTTGATAACCTGACTTCCTATCAATGAAGAATAAAGATGCTATCAGAACCTAAACCGGACCTGCAGCCCAGGGCGGCGGGATTATTGATCCAGGCAGCAGAGACTGAACACGGCGGCCGGCTGAGCTTTACATGATTAACCCAAGTGTAGCTTTATGAACCCAGCAGAAAATGGATTTCATATGGTCTCGGTCTCAACAAACGGGTGGCGAAGCTTATCGCGGCGTTACAGAAATGAGTTTCTGTGTGTGACGGACGAAGGAGTCAAATCCCGTCGCTAACATGAACACAGAGCTGTAAATATCTGGGCAAGGTCAGAGTTCATCTGTTAAACTGACTGGAGATGAAAACAGAAAGCAAAAGCTGGAGCAAAGACATTTTCTAAGTGTATTGTGATCCTGACTCTTTATTATTGAACTGAATATAATTTCAGATTTTTGTACAACTTTTCTTCAGGTTAACGTAGAAAGTGAGAAGTTATTGTTACAGCTTGATTTTCTGAACTACAGAAAAGTTATTGGTAGGAAAACTCAACTGAAAAATTGGACTGATGTTGATATCTGATAGTAATACTGCTGTTATGATACATTTACTGATGCTTTATTTAATCCGATTAATCGTAAGAATAATCGAGAGATTGCTCAATTACTAAAATATTAGTTTACAACGAGCCGAGATGGGATCCATGTTCCGTCTGATGGGTCAGGATCTGCAGACACCAGTGGCTCTTTGGCTCACTTATTATAATGAAATATTGCTCCATCTTTTGTTTGCTTCTTTAAGTGTTGCCATAAAACACACTGACTGTAGTCAGTAATATTAAAACCCGACTCATAATGTTCACTTTTCCATAGATGGACAAACAGTTTTATTGAAAGACAAAAAGGCCAACAGCTGCATAATGTTCAGATAAAAATAATGCAAATTCTAAGCATGACTTTCGATTGAAGGTCAGGTTAATGAGTCATCATCACCAGACATTAACCTGACAATAAACTGATTTTGGGTTTATTAATCCTATCAAATTAATAAAATGTTCTAATGAAATTCGTAGTTTTGAGTAGATTTTCTTCAGAACCAGGACTGTGTGTCATTAATGTTTCAGCTCTGATGTTCTCTGATTATGTTTAATAAATGTACAGCTCTGGAAAAAATGATCAGCTTCTGATTTTACTCTTTGTAGGTTCATGTTTAAGTAAAATGAAGATTGTCGAACTACTGAGTTAGCATTTACTTTCATAAAATGAGAAAAGGTCCAAATAAAAAAGATGCAGTGCTTTCATAACTTAAATAATGCAAAGAAAACAAGTTTAGATTCATTGATAAACAACAAAACTAATGTTTTAACTGAGTCAGAACCAGGAGGTTTTCATCGGGTCTCTTCATTTTTTCCAGATCTGTTTGTAGTTATTTACAGTTTTAGTTGGACAAAACTATTTTATTTCTTATGTGTGTAAATAAGCAGTGATGTTTAGGAAAGTGAACCAATGAATAAGTTGTCTTGGTCCTCAGTCCTGCTGGGGGCTGAGGCCCCTAAAGCTCAGATCCTAGAATCGCCCCTGCTTCCTGATCAACACTAATCAGATCTTCCAGTGGTTCTACTGGACCAGCAGAACCAGAGTGAATCCCTTCCAGAATCTGGTTAGTGGTGTGTGTTTCTGCAGCTGTGCAGCAGTGAGCAGCAGCAGCAGCAGGTCCTCCTGCTGGACCAGCAGCTCGTCCTGCTGAGGGAAACCAACAGAGCTCTGAGCCGGCAGCTGGACGAGGCCGCCGCCCACAGCTGGACCGTAAGTCCACTGAGCTCTCTGCCGATTGGCCGGCAAGAACCGTCTGTAAAGCTGCTGCCTTCCCAGGAGGAGGCCATGCTGCGGCGCAGCGCGGGGAACGACTTCCAGAGGCTGAAGGACTGCGACGTCCTGCAGAAACAGAAGCTGGAGGCGGCCAGCCACAGGATGGCAGAGCTGGAGAGCCAGCTGGCCAGGAAGGACAAACTGATCCTGGAGCTGAAGAAGCTGCTGGAGGAAACCAAGAGCCACAGCAGGTCAGAGTCCGGCGGTGGCAGCCCAGCAGAACCTCTCAGTTAGCCTGTTAGCCGCCGTAGAGCTTCGGTCAGACATTTTAACTGCAGCTCAACCTGCTGTGCTTCAGGGCGGAGCTGTCGGCCTCAGAGAGCCGATGTGTGGCCCTGAGGAGAGTCAGCCAGACGCTGCAGACTGAGATGCTCCACCTGTACAGCCAGGTTCACCTGGACACTCACACAGGAAGTGACACGTGCACACTGCCGCCTCTGGATGCCGGCAGCAGGTAAGGCCTTCAGCTCTGAACTCGGCATGAAGCACTGGCTGCAGGTCTGCTGATGTCATCTCTGTCTGTCTCTCTGGCCAATCAGAAACAGCCCCTCCACTCAGGATGGCAACAAGCCCTGCCCCTTTCCTTCTTCTGTTGTGGGAATCATAAACGGCGCCGCGGAGGCCCTCTCCTCCTCCTCGCCCCTCTCCGCCTCGCCCATCGACTCCCCACTGGCCGTCGGGTCTTTCCTGGAGCAGCAGGCGCGGCGGCTGTTTGGGCAGAACAACCAGAGCCTGGAGGAGCAGGACACGGAGGAGGTCCCAGCAGGGAGCCCTCCTCTGGGCCAGGAGGTGGAGGAGGCCACCCTCCTCACTGGGAGTCCTCAGACGGAGCCTCCTGCTCCAGCTGCAGACCTGGAGCTCAGCGTCCGCCAGCGGAGAGGCGAGCTCGGCATCATGGACTACAACGAGTCGCTGCCCGAGTTCTGATGCAGGAGCAGCCGGAGGAGTTCACCTCCATGGGAACCTGAACCGTTTCACACAGGGTCAGACTGGACCGTCTTGGATCAACAGGAAGCAGAATCAGTCTCCACTTCCTGAATTAGAGCCAGATTAATGAGATGTTGAGATAAAATTAGTTTCTCATCCTGATCAACTCTGTGGATTGTCTCAGGTTTATGATCAACCAATCAGTGATCAGGTCCTTTTTATTGATTGATTGATCTGTGATTTTTCTGTTTCCTCCTTGCTAATTTGAAGAATAAAGTCAACTGGAGCTTTATTGTCATCTCAGTCATTTACAAGCAATGGCAGCAGCAGCCGCACACTCAGACTGCAAATCAAGGCAACTTGAACCAACGATGAAAAGATCAATAAACTGTCAAATATTCAGAAACTTTCCTGACAGTAAAACACAACGATGGATGGATGGATGGATGGATGGATGGATGGATGGTAAACCAGAGAAAATACGAGCAGCATTTCTTCTGGCCCTAGAGGAAGTTTAGCCTCAGCTTTTAGAAGTAAAGAATGTCCTGATACGTCACCATATCCTCAGTGAAATGCAGTTGGATGTGACTGACTTGTTGCTACAACCTGGTGAACTCCCACAGTGGAAGATACAGTCGTGTGACCAGACGACACCATTTTACCGTTTTATCAATGAGAAAAAAAAGTTATGGTAGCTGGAGACTCCATATGGCAGGAAGTAGAAAGAGCGAGTGAGCATGTTGCGCTCAATAACAGCAGTTACGGTAACCCTACTGTAAACTACAGAGAAGAAGAGCAGCAGAGCCAACAGCCAATAAAAACCAAGAAGAGCAGCAGAGCCAACAGCCAATAAAAACCAAGAAGAGCAGCAGAGCCAACAGCCAATAAAAACCAAGAAGAGCAGCAGAGCCAACAGCCAATAAAAACCAAGAAGAGCAGCGCTGCCAAGAGCTCAAGGTTTGACCTGCTGACCTGATGCGATTTGTGTGAAACAAGATGTTTTGTTTGAACTGGGCTGATCTTTGCTGTTATAAAGATTTGGTTCACAGTAAAATAAAACGAAGGTTTTATCAACACAAGACGAGAGCACAAAGAACAGATACAGAATTAGCCAGAGGGAGAGAAACAGTAACAGGAAGGTTAAAATAAACTCATCGTAAAGGAAGAGGTTTTGGAATGAACTGGTGATCATTGGGCTGTTTTTCCAAGCTAGATATGAGTTCATACATGGAAAGTTTCTCACAATAAATGTAATGAATCAGCGACAATAAAACTGGATGAAGAGCCTGAACTGAACCTGATGAGAGATCATCTCTTCTGTTTGTTTAGTCCAAACATTATTTCTTTTTTGCTAAATATGGCATTTTTGAGATTTCATCAGCTGATGAAAAAGGTTAATATTTATACTAACAATTTACTACAAAGAATTCAGCTCCTCATCTCAAAACAACCAAATCATAAAAGAAAACTAATTTTATTTATTAAATTGTGCATTTTCAGTTTGTCAGATTTACATTGTAATGTTTTGGGGGAGATTGAGATGATTTTACGTCTGTCTCAGAATAGTGGCCGACTGATAAAAGATGAAACGGCAGGAAAATATTCTGATAAACCGAATGAACGAGGAAAACAGGAAAACTGACGGCTGGAGAGAAATATGAACATATTATTCTTTAATGTCTTCTGTCTTGTATTTAAAGTCTTTTTCTTTACTATTAGCTGTGATGTTTCTCAGGTTTTCACATAATCTTTCCTGCTCTTGTTCTGTCCAGGCGTCTCTGGTCCAGCAGCTGAAGCTCTTCAGACCCAGGAGGGTTTCAGCTCCATAGATGAATCATGGATCTGGATCGGCTGCTGCAGCTTCTGGAGCGGCAGCAGCAGCTTCTGGAGCGGCTGCAGCAGCTTCTGGAGCAGCAGCAGCAGCTTCTGGAGCAGCAGCAGCAGCTCCTGGAGCGCAGCAGCAGCTTCTGGATCGGCTGCAGCAGCTCCTGGATCAGCAGCAGCAGCTCCTGGATCGGCTGCAGCAGCTGTTTGATTGATTTGTTGGACAGGCCTGTGAAGACGCTGTTGCAATAATCAATGCAACTAAAGATAAATGCATGAATGAGTTTCTCTAGATCTGGATGAGACATTAGTCTCTAATCCTGGAGATGTTCTTCAGGTGATAGAAGGCCGACTTTGTTACTGTCTTTATGTGGCTCTGGAGGTTCAGGTCAGAGGTCATCACTACTCCCAGGTTTCAGGCTGATTGCTAGTTTTTAGTTGTAATAACTGAAGCTGTGCATTGACTCTAGATCTGTAGTTCTAGATCTATAGCTCTAGATTGTTCCTCTTTAGGTCCAAAAATAATGACTTCAGTTTTGTTTTTGTTCAGTTGGAGAAAGTTTTTGCATATCCACACATTTATCTGTTCTAAGCATTTATTCAGTGATTGGATGGGGTCAAAGGTCACCTGGTGACATCGTAATGTAGAGCTGAGTATCATCTGCATAGTTATGGTAGCTAATATTATTTCCTGTTATAACCTGAGCTAGTGGGAGAATATAAATATTGAATAAGAGGGGTCCTAGGGTTGAACCTTGGGGTACCCCACATGTGACCTTTGACCTCTTTGATGAGAAGTTTCCAATTGAAACAAAGAAATCCCTGTTCTTTATGTAAGATTCAAACCATTTGATCACCGAACCGGAGAGTCCAACCCAACTCTCCAGTCGATTCAGTAATATTTCAAAAGCTGCACTGAGGTCCAACAGAACCAGAACCAGAACCAACACCGTGGTTCTCCCACAGTCCGTATTTATATGGATGTCATTGAATACTTTGACTAGGCCAGTCTCCGTGCTGTGGTGAGCACGAAAACCAGATTGGAAAGAGTCAAAGCAGTTGGTCATCATGAGGAAACTATTTAATTGTTTACACAGTTTTTTCAATAACTTTGCTGATGAATGGAAGGTCAGAGGTCAGAGGTCGGCCTGTAATTCTGCAGTAGTGATTTGTCCAGATTGATCTTTTTTAGCATTGGTTTGATAACTGCTGTTTTCAAAGCCTGGGGGAAAACGCCTGATGTGAGCGATGAGTTACTATTTGAATCAGATCTTTAGCAATAACAGGCTAGACATGTTCTAGAGTTATAGATCTAGAACATCCAGACAGCAGCACTAGAGTTATAGATCTAGAACATCCAGACAGCAGGAACTTGAACTTAATTGACTTATAATTTCTTCTAGGGTTTTATAATTAAGTAGTTGAAAGTGGGTCATTTTTCCTGTATTAGTTTTGTTTGGGTTCAGCAGTGGTTCTGGCTGTAGAGTTGATGTGCAGATTAATCCTCTGATTTTTTGGATTTTCTCTGAAAAGAAGCTGGAAGACTTGTTCCAGGCAGCATTAGATTGAGTTCAGGTGGTAACGTCATAGGAGGGTTTGTGATTCTGTCAACTGTTGCAAATAAAGCTCCAGCATTGTTAAAGTTTAGCAGCTACTAGCTAGCTAGCACTAGTGGCTCAGACCGTGTTTGAGTCTCTGTACATTTTGAACGAGCCAGAGGTCGGAGAACCGGAGAACCGGAGAACCGGAGAACCGGAGAACCGGAGAACCGGAGAACCGGAGAACCGGAGAACCGGAACAGACCCGTTTCTCCTCCTTAACGGAAGAACACCGTCGCAGTGTAGTCGTTGCTAGGTAACCAGTCCCTCTATGCACGTTTACCAATGACGTCGTTCCATAGCAACAAGCCAACGCGTCTTAGCAACTGCCAGTTAGACGTGAAGAAGAAAGTTCGTCCATTTTTGTTTTGTCTCGTCCAGAAGGGGAGCAGAAACCGGAGGTAAGCGAACACAGTTCGGAGGAAACCTGATTGGGTTCGGTACTTTGGTGCCTTGACGTCTCAGACCCAGTTTAACATCCATGAACCCGGAACAGAACCGAGCTTGTGCGAAATTCGGTTCCCCTGTGAAAATCTGTTCCCTGTGTCGGGAACGCGCATTACAGCCAGAGAGGCGAACGAGGAGCTGATCATCTTCACGATCGATTCTGATCGATTTCTCGGTAAAACAACTCATATAATCATGTCAAGGTTTTAACATTCAGTTTAATTGGCAGCTGTTGTTTAAAAAATTGTAAAATAAATAAATAAATGACGTCTTCTGACGCTGTTTGTGTTATTTTAACGTTAAGAGAATCGCTCTATTTCTCACTAAAGCCTGGCAGAAATAAAAGTCAGGCACCAAACTCAGTTTCCCAACATGCAGTGCGCATGGAAAGATTTATTAGAATTTAAACTGTTGTTCTTTATTCCCCAAAGTTATGGGGCAAGGAGAGGAGAGAATGGATAATTCAGCTGCCTGAAATAATCTGTTCCCCTCCATAATATGGGAACAACTTCACTAACCAGCAACTTTTTTCTCTGTTTATTCCTCTCATCAATAACAATAAATCCTGTGATTCTGGTAGCATTTGCTCCTTGTTTGCCAGAGATATGAGGGGGAACCATATATTTTAGCCATCTGAAATAATTTGTGTTCCCTCCAAAACATGGGAACCAATTAATTTACCAGAAAAATGTTCTCTTCATTTCTCAAAGCGGCTTTGGGATTTCAACTATCTTTCCATAGCCGTCTAATATCAAAGTCCTGTAAGGATAAATATCAAACACAAATATCAAAATGTAATTTATTAGCCATGTTACAACATAAATGAGCACATCACAGCAAACTCAGGAACCTTAGCTTGTGAGGATAACATTAATGTTATTATTTTGAGTGTTTATGAAAATTGTTATCATGATTACTATTATTTGTTTCTCTCAAAAAAATCTGCACTTAGCCCAAACTGAATCTATCTATCTATCTATCTATCTATCTATCTATCTATCTATCTATCTATCTATCTATCTATCTATCTATCTATCTATCTGTGGTTTGCTAATTTATGTTGTAAAATGGTAAATAAATTACATTTGATATCTGTGTTTGATATTTATTCCCTCATCATAACTCTGGGAATATATAAATCACAGGATTTATTGTTGATGATGAGAGGAACACACACAGTTAAGGATTTGCAGGTCAATTAATTTGTTCCCATTTTATGGAGGGGAACATGATTCATGATGTTTGACATGATTCCATGAGTTGTTTTACCGAGAAATTGATCAGAATCGACGTGAAAATGATCAGATCCGCCTCTCTGGCTGCAATGCGCGTTCCCAACACAGGGAACAGATCTTCACAGGGGAACCGAATTTCGCACAAGCCCGGTTCTGGTTCTGGTCTCAGGTTAGCTGACTGCTTCCGCTTCCTTATGATGCTGCTTGCGATCTGAACTATGACCTCCCTTTATGGATCATAAAACTGGATTGTTACATTATTGCTGTTGATGCTGGAGGGAAGGAAGGAGCTCCTGTAGAGGTCAGTGTTGCAGACACTCCTGAACCCTCTGAATGAAGATGCTCAACTTTTTCCTGCTCGATCATCTCCAGAGGCACCAGTTACCGTGTCAGCCATTTTGATGAGGCGTTTCTGACTTTGGACCCAGCTGACGCCTCCTGCCTGCCATGGGGGATTTTTGTTTGTCTGGTTTGTTTCTGTGTTTTGGGTAATTATTATGGCCTGGTGAGACCGGTTGTCCTGTTTTCAGTTATTTTGTGTTCGTATATTATTCTTCCCTATTTTCTTTCTTTAGTCTGGTATTAGCAGGGGCTTCCACGGCCCTGTATAGGGTTGGCCCCCTGCTGTACCTTTTTGTTTCTTTGGACCGGCTCACCAGGTCCACCTTTCTCTTGAACTTTTTTGGATTTTCTTACTTTTTTTACTTTTTTGGGACAGTGGAAAAGGGTTCTTTCCTTCCTTTACAGGAAATGGAAGTAGAGAGGGAAAAGGAAGCCTAAAGGGAGTTAAAAAAAATACGAATAAAGGAATGTTCTTGTCCTTTGTCTACGTGTCCTTTTAAATGTGGCGTCCTGGCGGACATAACAGGTTCCCTCCGTGGTGCGTTCACTGATCAGCCGCTCAGAGTGGTGCGTTCACTGAACAGGTTTTTTCCGTGTTGTGTTCACTGACCAGGTTTTTTTCTGTTTTGCGTTCATTGACCTCGGGAGCGTGGGATGGATGAGACCCTGAAGCCGCTGAGGATTCCTCCTCAGATCAGCGTTTACGCAGACAAACACAACGTGTCCCACCTGGTGGAGGTAACAGCACCACCTGCAGGCTCTCATGTGCAATGGCAGCCCGCCACTGACCTGCTGTGCGTGTGCGTGTGTGCGTGTGTGCGTGCGTGTGTGTGTGTGCGTGTGTGTGCGTGTGTGTGTGTGCGTGCGTGTGTGTGTGTGCGTGTGTGTGTGGTGTGTGGTGTGTGCGTGTGTGCGTGTGTGTGTGTGTGTGTGTGCGTGTGTGTGTGTGTGTGTGTGTGTGTCAGAGCATGGTGACCGGCTTGGTGTTGGAGCAGCCAGATGATCCGATCTCCTACCTGATCGCTTTCCTGAAGAGGCTCAGCCTGGATAGTGAGTGTCAACAGGGTCGGTCTGGTTTGGTTTGGGCCGGTTCTGTTGGACCCAGACGGCAGCAGAACCAGGACCGGGTCACGGTCCTCACCAAGCCGTGTTGCTCTGCTCAGGTCCCAAGGTGCTGCTGCTCGGCCCGCCCGCTGTCGGCAAACACACGCTGGTCAGTTCACGTGACATCACTTCCTGTTATCACTTCCTGCCCATCTTCTGCTCGTCTCACTGCTTCCTCTTCTGTGGTTTACCAGGCGAAGACGCTGAGTAATGAACTGAGAGCCGTTTACCTGACCTCCAACAGTTTGCTGACGGAACCAGAGGAGGTAAGAACCGGAGGCCACGCCCACTTCCTGTTATATAAAAGGGCCCTGGTTCTCCAGACCCAGTTCTGGTCCCTGGTCATTCTTTAGGCATGATTTGAGTTGCTGTTTGATGAAGAGTGCTGTGCTGATTTGCAGTCCTGCATGTCTCTGTCCAGGAAGATTCTGCTGAGGTTCTGGTCCAACGGCTGCAACGGAGACTGAAGGAAACGGACTGCTTTCACAAGGTGAGTCCAGCAGAACGACTCATCGATTTTACACCAACCTGGTGAAGCGTCATGTGACCCACGGCCGAATGCAGCGTCAGGCGCCGCAACCGACCGCGGCTGCACCAGCGCAGCAATGACTGTCTGTGAGTGAGAGAGTGAGAGAGAGAGAGAGATTGAGATTTTACAAGACGTTTATTGTCATTAAATAAACAAATATATTCACAAGATTATACAGCAAACAGGAAGAAAAAAAACATTACATTAACATCCTCCCAAAAAAAAGTTCCCCTCCTTTTACACTACAAAGCACTTCGCTGTCACTCCAAAAGCGACAAAACGAAGCCAGATCTGAGACCGATGTATAAAAATTAAACTCAGTCAACAACCTTGATTTCACCAGATTGACAAATATAGAAACCAGGTCAATAATCAACCCGTCCACCACCTTCCTTCTTCTACTTATATACACGGCCATCTTAGCCTGTCCCAATAGGAAATTTAACACTCAACATTTTCTCCCTGCCTGCTTTGTAAACTTAAAACCACAAATAAAAACAGTCACTGTGAAGGCTTCCCCGTACCCATTAAAAATCACTCCGATAAGCGCAAAAAGATCTGCTAAGCGAACACATTCAGAAAAAGCATGAAACACTGTTTCCCTCTCCTCGCAAAATGGACATTTTTCTCCCACGTCAGGGCTAAAAACAGAGACAAAAGAATTAACAGCCACAATGCCATGAAGTATTCTCCATTGTAAGTCCGCATGTTTTTTCGTTAGGGGAGGCTTATACAAAGATCTCCATTCGGGCTGCAGTCCTGGTATGGAGGAAAAATAGCTTCTCCATACCGTGTCACTGCGTCCATTCAGTTTGTTCTTGTTCAGAGTTTTCACAAGCAGCCTATAAATCGCTTTTCCAGAAGCCCCTTCCAGTGAGAGACCCTTATCATCCACCAGACCCAATAAAGGACCAGAGCAGTTCGTTATCCCAGGAAACATTCGGAATGACGGAAAAGGGTCCATTCGATTCGGTAACAGACTGCCTCCATGGTACTTAGTCAATAGGGAAAAGTCTTGATCACTTAACTTCTGCTTCCAATAGTCCAAAAGTTGACCGACGACTCGAAGTGATCTTACTCCCAAACAAGCAGCGAGTCTCACAGAGTCCTCCAGCCGAGGTCCGGCCAGATCCACCACTCTTCCAAGGCAAAAAACTCCTGCAGCGTAAAAAACTCTTGACCAAGCCGTCTCTCCCCACGCAGGAAAAACCAGCAAACTCCCAGACAAAACTGGTTCCTGGAGCAACCAGTACAGAGACTCGGCTTGCAGCTGCCTCTCCTTCCTCAGTAAAGTCCACACCAAAAAGACACTCCTATAAAACCTTGGAAGAGGAAAAGAAATCAGTCTCCTGGAGTCCATCAGAAAGAGCGGCAAATCCAAACCCATGCCGCCAATCCTCTGGAGAATGCCACACGAGACTCCTCTCCACACCAAAACCGTAGGACCTGTAAGGAGTCTCCGAATAAACTGGATCCGGAAAGCAGCACCTCTGCTGGCCAGATGGACCAAGCCTTGGCCACCGTCCTCTCTGGGCAAAAAAAGTACACTTTGGGGATCCAATGAAGTTTGTCCCAGAAGAAATCCACCAACACCCTTTGAACATCTGATAAAAGAGACGGTGGAGGATCAACACACTGCAACCGGTGCCATAAGGCAGAAGAAACCAAGTTATTTATAACAAGAACTCGTCCTCTATATGACATTTTTGGGAAGATCCATTTCCACTTCATCAGCCGTCCCTTCACGTTATCCAAAACATTTTCCCAGTTTTTTTCTTCAAAACCATTATTACCCACAAAAACACCTAAATATTTAAAACCACCTGTCTTCCATACCAAGCCACCCGGCAGACTGAGTTGATCCTCCAACCGACTCCCAACCAATAGAGCTTCGCTCTTCCTCCAGTTTATCTTAGCAGAAGAAACACATCCAAACAGAGACACAGTTTTAGCTAACACATCAATGTCCTCTTGTGAGTTTACAAAAACTATTAAGTCGTCAGCATAGGCCGACAACTTCAAAGAAACATTGCACCCAGGAATAAGAACACCACACAAGTCCTTCCTCAGTTTATGAAGCAAAGGTTCAAGTGCCAGGGAATAAAGCATCCCTGACAAAGAACAACCTTGCCTCACGCCCCTCGACACCTTAAAAGGAGCGCTCAGCCCACCATTTATTTTAATGCAATATCACGATACAAAACCCTGATCTGAGCTATGAAACCAGGGCTGAAACCAAAAGCGGACAAAGTCTGCCATAAATACCGGTGTTCAACCCGGTCAAAAGCTTTTTCTTGGTCCATGGAAATCAGACCAATATCTAAGCCCAATGAGCTGGAGAGTTCCAAAACGTCTCTAATTAAAGTGACATTGTCACTTATTAGCCTGCCCGGCACGCAGTATGTCTGGTCCTTGTCGACGACAGAAGGCATCACTCCTCGGAGTCTAGAAGCCAGGGCTTTGGAAAAGATCTTATAGTCCGCGCAGAGCAAAGAAACCGGCCGCCAGTTCCTCAGATCTTGTAAATCCCCTTTTTTCGGGAGCAGAGCGATGACGGCTTGTCTACAGCTCAGAGGCAACCAGCCTTTCTGCAAACTGTCTGTGATCACTTCTAACAGATCTTTGCCGATCACTGACCAGAAGGACTTGTAAAAATCCACAGGGAGACCGTCCACTCCAGGGGATCTCCCACTCTTTAAGCTCATTAAAGCTGTATGCAGTTCATGCAGTGTAAATGGAGCTTCCAGCTGTCGATTCTCGCCGTCGCTCACCTGAGGAAGTCCTTCGTAGAATGCTGCACTCCCATCTGGTTCCTCTAAAAGTTCACACTTAAAAAGGTCCGTATAAAAATCGACAGCAAACCTCCTGATCTCAGATGAACCAGAGACAACAGAACCACCGTCAGTCCGCAGGGAGTGAATAATTCTTCCTTGCCCATTCTTCTGTTCCAGTCCAAAGAAAAAGTGAGACGGAGCATCCATCTCCGTTACATTAAGGAAACGCGATCTGATTAAGGCCCAGCAGGTTGGCCAAAGCGGCCTTTTTAGCTTTGAGGGAAGCTAAACACCCTCGGTTTCCTGTAGACGCTGCCAACCCCTGCAGCTCTACGATCTGGGTCTCCAGGTCCCTCACAGATCTGGTTGAGTCCCTCGTAACATGGCGAGTGTACTGCAAACACAATTGTTTAATCTGGCATTTCCCATAATCCCACCACTGTTGAACACAAGAGAAATCCGATTTAGAGCGTTTATGGTTGTCCCAAAAACACGTTAAAGCTTTCCGGAAAGCCCCATCAAGTAAAAGAGCTGTATTAAAATGGCAGTAAACGCTCTGGGTACGAACATATTTTATATATACAGAACAATAGACCAGACAGTGATCAGAGAAACCAGTAGGAATGATGCGACAAGTCTTAAAAATATTCAAATGATGTTTAAAAGTATAAAACCGATCCAATCTGGCCAAGGACAAAACATCATCTTTGGAGTGACTCCATGTTTATTGTCTCTGTTTCTTATTAAAACACCGCCACACATCTAACAGGTCAGAGGTCGTAATCAGCTGCTTGAGTTTTCGAGAAGATCCAACATGAGGTTCCGGATGATTTCTATCAACCAACGGCATCTCAGTGCAGTTAAAATCACCTCCCAAAAACATGTACTCACAATCACTACAGTCGTTCACCGTCTCTCTTAGTGTCCAAAAAAAGCATTCTTTCCATCCCTGTGGATGGAGCAGATGCATTAATAAGGACCAAAGTCACTTTTTCATATTTGACCTCTACCTTCAGTAAATGACCCTCAATTATTTCCTCTGTCTTATAAGAGAGAGGCAAAAAATTCTTAGAAAAAACAATCCCCACGCCACCACTGCAACTTGACTCTCCGCCATGTTCTTTCTTCCAATCACTTTCTTTGTCAGCAGTGTTGTGCGTTTCTTGAAGTAACATAATGTCAATGTTTTTAAGAGCCATCAGCACAAACAACTCGGCTCTCTTCTCTGCATTCCTGGCACCATTTACATTCAAGGTGCTACATTGAAGTCACACATGGAAAGAAAAAAACAAAAGAGAAAACATAGAGAAACAGAAAAAAAATTACAAAGCATCATCATCTTCATCACAGTAGTTGTTTGAGCCTTGACCTTTAACACCAGTTTCTTTAGGCGATAGATTTCCTGATCTGTCAACGCATCGTCAGCAAGGTGTCCACTTCTCCTGGTAATGGCCCGAGAGGATTCAACGAACATTTTTAAGTCTGGGAAATAATCCTCTACTTTGACAAGCCTATATCCTTTAGTTTTTTGCAAAAACTTCTTAATTTCAGCAGAAGTGTACATATTCCTTTGGTCCTGGCTCACAGACAGGCTACCATCAGAATCTAAAACATGTTCTTCTGCCATATTTGCTTTCTTAGACCGAAGGGTTTTGGTGCTACTCATAGTACGGTCAGAACTCTTCCGCTTCTGCGACAGTATCAAAAAATCCTCATCCATCATGCCATCATCCTCACACACACCTTCACAAACAATTTCATCAGTTCCTCTGTCCTCCAAATCACCAGAGCATCAAACTCAGTGAAGAGTCTCAACTCAGGCTGTTCTCCCACAACGGTATCGGAATGACCCGCAGGGGAACCCCCAACATCAGGATCCTCACTAACTACCATCAGATCACCAACGGCATCGACACCGCGCCCCACCTCGGCGGCGCCGCGGCTCACACCAGCAACAACGCACCGCGACCCGGCGGTACCAAGACCCACGTTAGCGGAGCCGCGCTCCGCGCCAGCGGCACCCTGGACAACATTACCACCGCCAACATCCACCACCTGTGTATGCTTAATTTTGTCTGGACATGCACGGATTATGTGACCTTCTGCACCACAGCCAAAACACTTCATGTTCTCTGACGAGGCAAACACCATATAATTAAAACCATCCACTTTGAAATTGAAAGACAGGCTAAGCTCATTAGCCATGTCCTTCAGTATCATAAAAACCTGCCTCCTATGACAAACAACATGTTTAAGAAGCGCAGATTTACAACCCAAAGAAACCATTTTAATGGGTGAAACCAACTGTCCATAACGGGACAAAGATCATTTTTAATAAACGGTGGTGCATTGGAAATGATTATCTTTTTAGCTGGACCGACCAGCGGGAGAACCGGCGTAAAGGTGTCCTGGATGACAACGCCCCTTTCAACCAAATCGTTCACCTTAGACGTATTGTCAAGAAAAATCACAATCGCCCCATTCAGACGGGATTTTACGCTCTCACAACCTACCACACTTCCCACGGCTAAAGCTGCGTCCTCTACCGAACAATTCACCGTCGGGATCAGTTTCACGGCATGTCGGCGTGTTAACTTTTCAAAATCAGCGCCGCCCTCCATCACGGGCATGACGCCGAACGCCAAACTGACCCGGTAGTAACAAGGACTACCGGGTCAGGCCAGGGAACAAAACCCCCGAAAAAACAAACTTAAAGACCAAAGAACAGTAAGAAAAGAAAAAGCAAAGATACAGGAACAAAAACCATGCAACAGTAAGAAATAAAGTAGAAAAAGATTCACAAAAAACACTCAATCAAGATCACTGGCGTCTCCAGCTGCAGTCACTCCGCCATTCTCACAGAGAGAGAGAGAGAGAGAGTGTGTGTGTGTGTGTGTGTGTGTGTGTGTGTGTGTGTGTGTGTGTGTGTGTTTGGCTTTATCTTCTTTGCCGCTGCTTCTGTCTCTCAGGTGATGCTAAACTTTGGACTGAGACCTGCAGCTTTTCAGAGACGTGCAGCTCAGAGGCTGCTGGTGAGCACATTGGACCGGTTCTGGTTCTGGTTCTGGTTCTAGTTCTAGTACTGTAGGTCGTCACTGTGTAGGTGAACTCCAGCTGTCAGTAGTTCTTCCTGAACCTGACAGACAGCGCTGAGCATTCTCTGACACAACCAGACCGGAGCGGACTGGGCCGGAGCTAAAGCATCGGGTCTCACTGATCTGGACTGGATGGTCTCTGGGAGCTCCAGAGGTTCTGGTTCTGTCAGGTCAGAACCAGGAAATGATGGTTCCAGGCTTTGGTTGGACTTGATGGAGAAACACTGGATGAAGGGTCCCTGGTTCTGATCCAGACTCAGTAACAGAACCTTAGACAGCATTTTCCATCCAGCATCAGGAGGTTCTGTTGGCCGTTCCAGGGCTGGGTGCTGGTTGGGATTCCTCAGACCCGTGTCCAGGTTCTGCAGCTCCAGCGGGCCGGAATCATTCCAGAACACGTTGGTAAGAGCCGATGAAGCCTCCCGGCCGGGCCTGTCAATTCTGCAGCTGATCCGAAACGTTCTGCTGTGTTGGCAGTGATGCTGGACGCTCCAGAGGAAGTTCTGCTGCAGAGGAACAACGGCAAGCTCACCGACCCCGTCACTGGAGGTGAGTCCGGCTTGGCTCGGTCTCGTCACAGGACATCAGAACCTCCTCAGCATCACTTCCTGTCCCCAGACATCTACCATCAGCTCTTCATCCAACCGGAGAACGACACCATCAGACGGCGTCTGGAGAGGCGACGGGGCCCGACTGACGGGCAGCTATTGGCCGAGATGCAGCGCTACCGCTGTGAGGTCACGGCTCTGAAATCGGCCTATCAGCACGTCCTGAAGGTCTTCAACGCAGACCAGCCTCCTGCTGACGTCTACCAGCAAGGTAGAGCCATCAGAGGGGGCGGAGCCTGATTACGTGACCACGATATAGCATGAAAGCAACAATCTGTCCACTTCCTGTTGCCTTTATCCTACTTCCTGTTGCTTCTGTCCTACTTCCTTTTGGCTCCTCCTACTTCTTGTTGCCTCTATACTACTTCCTGTTTCCTTTTCCTACTTCCTGTTGCTTCTTCCTACTTCCTTGTTGCTCCTTTTTCCTCTCCCTAGATCAGGTTGGTTCTGATATGACAAACTGAACCTGGTGTCTGTCTCTGCTGGCCCTCAGCTCTGACCTTTGTCCAGACCCGACGTCACTTCAGAACTCCAAGAATAGTTCTGGTGGGCCCGTCAGGGTCCGGAAAGAGCCAGCTGGCCCGGCTGCTGTCTGAGAAGTACAAACTGGTGGATGGTAAATACAGGATGGTTCTGGTCGGGTCCCGGACCGGTTCTGACCTTGTTCTGACCTTGTTCTGGCCCAGTTCTGACCCAGTCCGGTCTGTTTCCAGTGAGCTGCGGCGGCCTGCTCCGGTCGGTGGTCTCTGACGGTTCTGGTCTGGGTGCTCAGATTCAGCCCTACATGGATGTCGGCCGCCCAGGTGAGTTCAGAACCATCTCTCAGTTCTGCGGTTCTGGACGGGCTTGGTTCTGATCACCTGTATTCAGTCCCAGACTCCCTGCTGATGCCGGTTCTGGAGGCCCGACTGAGCCGGGTGGACTGCAGCTGCAGAGGATGGATCCTGCACGGCTTCCCCTGCGACATGCAGCAGGCCATGAGCCTGCACGAGTCCCAGTACCAGCCCAACAGGTACCGAACCAGAACCAGAACCAGAACCCGTAGTTCTTCTTCTGTCACCTGCTCCTCCTCTTCCTCAGAGTCTTCTTCCTGGAGGCCAGCAATGACGTCTGCATGCAGCGGCTCTCCCTCAGAGGAACCGACCCCGTCAGCGGCGAGAGGTCAGTGGCGCGGTCCAGCCGGGCCAGAACCCGGGCCACATTGTGCAGGTACCCCTTCACGGTTGCGTTTGGGCCTGCAGGTACCACGCCGTTACCCAACCGGCCCCCAGCTCTGAGGTCCAGGACCGGCTCCGGACGGCTCCGTATGACGGCAGCGCGGCGCTGTCTCAGAGGCTGAGACAGTTCAGGTTCAACTGTGAAGGCCTGCAGGTAACCATGGCAACAGATTTCATTTGCTTACCCGGAACA
Source organism: Poeciliopsis turneri (assembly GCA_922788865.1). NCBI lineage: Eukaryota > Metazoa > Chordata > Actinopteri > Cyprinodontiformes > Poeciliidae > Poeciliopsis > Poeciliopsis turneri. Next base: position 121,698 of record CAKLNU010000783.1, read on the forward strand.
TGGCTCTGGATCAGAACAATCTGTGTGTCTATCCAGACTATTTATCCAGATGCTATTCACCTGGACGCCGACCAGGACCCACACACTGTGCTGGAGTCTCTGGAGAGCCGCTTCTACACCAACTGAAACCTAGACTCACCTGGACTCACCTGGGACTAACCTGGACTCACCTGGACTCACCTGGATGAACCTGGACTCACCTGGACTCACCTGGATGAACCTGGACTCACCTGGACTCACCTGGATGAACCTGGACTCACCTGGATGAACCTGGATGAACCTGTATAAGCAGCTGGACTGAGCTGAAAACACCTGAGTTTACCTGGACTGGGTTAGGCAGAATGAAGAAACATGATGTTATAAGTTGTTTGGTTCCTAATAAAATCATTGTTGTTCTGCTGACTTTTGGTTCCAGTTCTTATTCTGGTTTTGGTTCTGGTTCAGTCAAATTTGCAGGATATGGATCCATAATAATTTATGTTTCATGAAAGATTCTGACCTGGAGTGGTTCATACAGTTCCCATATGAACATCGCCTTCAACAGAACCTTCAGAGCCAGTTTCACCAGAACCAATCAGAACCAAATCTACTGGGAGGGAAGGAGAGCATGGGTGTGTCTCTGTCTCTGATTGGACAGAAACCAAACTGGGTTTCAGACAGAACCGGACTGGAATCATCATTGCTCTGGGCTGAAGCATTCTGGGGAACTGGGTTTGGATCAGAATGGAAACTGGGTCGGTACAGTCCCGCTTCCTGTAACCCAGTTAGACGTTGTGAATGGTTCTGATAGCTGAGATGGTAAGGTCCAAACAGGCCTGGGTTGATTGGTGAGGGTAATGGTACCAGAACTAGCTGAGCAGCAGGCTGGTTCTGGTTCTCTTCCAGTAGCGGAGGGTCTGGGCTGTAGAACCGAGCCTGAGCGTCCCAGAGTCCTGGACCTTTGGCCACTTCCTGCGTCTTAATTGTTACGGCCTTAATCAGGTCAAAGGTTAAAGACAGGGAGTGATCAATAGTATTAACAGCGACTAGTTTTGAGTTATAATATCTCAATAATCTCAGATTGTTCCCGCTGGTTCGTCCTGATTTCAGCATAAACTCCTCTCAGCACAATCAGCCACACACCGAGGCGGCGGACCGTCAAAGAGCAGACCCACTGACGGGAACCTCCCACAAGGCGGGGCCTCCGTGACGTAGCAGGAAGAGGCTCCCACGTGTTATATTGTGTATCCGCACAGTGTTCTGGTGGGGACTTCTTTCTGTTTCATTTGTTTTTATTTTAATCCACAGTTTGACTGATCGCAGGTCATTTTAAAGATGGCGGATGTTTCCTGTGCAGTGAAGAGAGGAGCTGCAGAACTTCCGTAGAAAAATGTCTGTTTAAGAGATCTTTAGGGTTCTTTAGGGTTCTTTAGGGTTCTTTAGAGTTCTTTGGACTGGGTCCGGCTCGAGCACCAACATCTGCAGGTGATCCCTGAATACCTGGTCCTCGTGTCAGTCGGGTTGTTCCGCTGACGTCACAGATCTTGGTCTAAAGGAAACAGTGAGTTAAAATCTGACGGTTTTTACATGAAGTATGGTCCGATTCTTCTTCACGTGTTCTGTTTGGCTCATATAGATACGTAGATGACGTCATCAGCAGAGCAGCAGCTGTGTCTGAACATCTGCAGTGTTCCTTCATCATCACCATCATCATCATCATCATTGCCCTGCAGCAGGAAATGGACGAAACACAAGAAATGGACCTCAGTGAGTCAGAACCAGCAGAGCCAACGGAACCCAGTCCAATCAGAACCAACCGGACCCAGAACTTGTTGGTCCAACAGGAGAACCAGAAACGGACTGCTGCGGTTCTGATGACGGCCATGTTTATTCTGAAAGTCTTTAAGTCGGTCACCTGGTTCTGATTGGTTCTGGTCTGAGTTGGTCCAGCAGAGGTCCGGTCTGTGGGGAGGTTCTGGTCCAGTGCTGGCCCAGTTCTGCTAAACTGATTTTTCTGCAGAAGAAGCAGAAACCAGAGAAGAAGAAGAAGAACAAGAGCTTCATCTCCCCAGAGGAAGAGGAGGAGGATGAAGAGGCTCACCTCCAGGTGATCGCTCTCTCTGACATCAGGCTCTTTTCTTCTTCTGTGGTATTAAAACAAGGTGTGCTGTTCAGGCCCCGCCCCCTGAGCTGACCCACGGAACACCACAGAAGAAGAAGAGGGGGAAGGAGGAAGTGAAGGAAGGAGGAAGTGGAGGCATCAGGACTTCCTCTCTGTTCAGAAACAACCCAGAGATCCCAGAGATCCCCAGGTACGCTCCGCTGCGATTGGCCCGGCTCGGCTGCTGCTGATTCGCCGGCTGACTTCCTGTTTCCTCCCTCAGACCAGCCGTCGCCCAGCTGAAGGAGAAGGTTTTCACCTCTGACCTCTTCGCAGACCTCCACCTGCACCCCCACCTGGTAACACACCTCTGATTGGTCGGTTTGCTGGGAAAGCTCCGCCCTAAAGGCACCAAACGTTTTGGATCAGAGCGCTGCGTCTCCCACCTGCAGGCTTCTGTCCAATCAGAGAGCAGGCTTCTTTCACCTGCAGACCCAGTCAGGACCGGTTCTGATCGGACCTCCGCACGGTGTCGTCTGTTTCTATCTGACTCAAACTGAGTCAAGGTGTTACCGTAGCAACCACTGATGTTCTGATTGGCTGTCTCTTTCCTGCAGGTGGCGACGCTCAACAAGGTTCTGAACATCTCCAAACTGACCAGGTAGGTCGGATCGGACCGGAACCGGGCAACCCTGTGGGGCGTCTGACTTTTGACCTCTGACCTGTGTGTGTGTGCAGCGTTCAGCAGCAGACCATCCCGGCTCTCCTGTCCGGACGGGACGCAGCGGTCCGGTCCCAGACAGGTTCAGGTGAGATCAGAACCTCCCAGCGGAACTGGACCTGAACCGGTCCTGTGGTTCTGCAGAACCTGACGGTCCCCTCTGTCTCAGGAAAGACGCTGTCCTACGCCGTCCCGCTGGTCCAGTGCCTGCAGGCCTCCGAGCCAAAGGTCAGCAGGTCGGACGGCCCGCTGGCGCTCGTCGTGGTTCCGACCCGGGAGGTTGGTTCCGCCTTCTCTGCTGGTTCTGGTGATCCGATCGAACCTCTGACTGATTTCTGCTCTGTTCCAGCTCGCCCTTCAGACTTACAACACCTTCCAGAAGCTGCTCAAGGTACCAGAACCCAGTTACTGGACCAGGACCAGAACAGAACCAGAATCCAGTTACAGAGAAGGAGCAGCACTGAGTCCTGATCTGCTGCGGACAGGGATCCTCTGGTTCTGGTTCTGGTTCCTATGTGAGGTGGTCCCAGCTCTGGTTTTGAGCCACTGGACCCGGAAACCCGATGGTTCTGACATGCCTGGTTCTGGTTCTGTCCGCAGCCGTTTACCTGGATCGTTCCTGGCGTTCTGATGGGAGGAGAGAAGAAGAAAGCAGAGAAGGCCAGGTACTGTCTGGTTCATTAGAACCTCCGGCTGGTTCTGGCCGTTAGTGGGTCGGTTCTGATGGTTCTGCTGGTTCTGGTCTCCAGGATCCGTAAGGGGATGAACGTGGTGGTGTCGACGCCGGGCCGGCTGGCCGATCACGTCCAGAACACGCTCAGCTTGGCGCTGGGCGCCGTGCGCTGGCTGGTTCTGGACGAGGCAGACAGGTGGGTCGGACCGGGCCGCCGGGTCCAGAACCGGCGGTTCTGGTCTAATGGGTCCTCTGGCCTCCAGGATCCTCGACCTGGGCTTCGACCGGGAGCTGACAGTGATCCTGAACGGGCTGAACAGAACCGGGCCGACCCGGCAGAACGTGCTGCTGTCGGCCACGCTGAGCCCAGGTGAGGCGGCTCGCCGCTGCCCCCACTGGTCACGGCCCGCCACGTCCGCTAACTGATCCTGTGCCGCAGGTGTGACGCGCCTGGCGGACGTCTGCTTGCGTGATCCAATCGGCATCAGTGTTTCTGGCCCCGCCCCCTCTGTCCCGCCCGGCCAATCGGAGAGCTTCGCTGTTCCCGAGGCGCTGCAGCAATTTGTGGTTCTGGTCCCCAGTAAGGTCCGGCTGGTCTGTCTAGCCGCTTTCATCCTGGACCAGTGCAAGGTGTTCACATGGCAACCGCTGCTTCTCTGCACCTGGTTGGCATGGAGACCTGACCGCCTGCCACTATCAGTTTTCTCACAGCAACAAGATCATCGTTTTTGTGTCGAGCTGCGAAGCCGTCGAGTTTCTGCACCTGCTCCTCAGCTCCGTCCTGACCCGGCACGCGGCCAATCAGGAGCTCAGATTCCTGCGTCTCCATGGCAACATGAAACAGGAGGTAAGACCGCCCCCAGCTGGGCACAGTTTCCGTCTTCATCAGCGTCTCTGAGGCCGTGTCTCCTCCGCAGGAACGATGTCAGGTTTTCCACCAGTTCTCCACTTCCACCACTGGAGTCCTGCTGTGCACGGTGAGCAGAGCCCACCGGGGACGCCGCCGTCACCGCCGGGTTTCTCTGAACATTCGGGTTCGGGTCGGGTCGGGCAGAACTCTTTGACTCTTTGCTCAGCTTCCTCTTCCTCTTCCAGGACGTAGCCGCCAGAGGGCTGGATCTTCCTCAAGTTACCTGGATTGTTCAGGTAAACACACAGTCAGGCTGGAAACCCACCAGAACCAGAACCGGGTAACAGGTCCGGTTCTTCTGTTTCAGTACACTCCTCCCTCGTCAGCTGCTGAGTACGTTCACCGCGTCGGCCGCACGGCTCGGATCGGAGGAAGAGGAAACGGCCTCCTCTTCCTCACTCCGGCTGAGGCCGCCTTCATCACAGAGCTGGCCAATCACAACATCAGGTGGGCGGACCGACCGCTGCAGTGAGCCAATCACTGACCAGCACCGTCAGAAATACATCTGGTACCAGCATCACGGTATCACTGGTACTGCCACAGAGAGATGGGAAGTAATAGGACCTGACTACTGGTTCTAACTGGTTCTAACTGGTTCTAACTGGTTCTAACTGGTTCTAACTGGTTCTAACTGTTCTAACTGATTCTAACTGGTTCTAACTGATTCTAACTGGTTCTAACTGATTCTAACTGGTTCTAACTGGTTGCAGTGTCTCAGAGATGAAGCTGCAGGACATTCTATCCTGTCTAATGAAGGACGATGCCTTCAAGGGGCGTGGGAAATACCACAGCCAGGTGGGCGGAACCTCTGATTTTAGCCTGACCTCTGACCTCAGTGGGAGGAGCTGATCTCTGACAGTCCCGTGTATTCCCAGACGTCGCCCCAGGCGCTGCAGCAGGACATCAGGGAGCGCGCCACCGTCCTGCAGACGCAGCTGGAGGACTTTGTTCACTCCGACGCCCGCTGGGTGCAGGCGGCTAAGAAAGGTACGCTGGTCACATGACCCGCTGGATACGTTGGTGCTGAGCTGTGATTGTCTGACTTGTTGCCGTGCTGCAGCGCTGCAGTCCTTCCTGCGGGCCTACACCACCTACCCCGCCCACCTGAAGCAGGTGTTCCACCTGCGGCGCCTCCACCTGGGTCACACCGCCAAGAGCTTCGGCTTGAGAGACGCTCCGCAGGGCCTGAGCCCCGCCCATGGCCCCAGAGGCCACTGGGGCCCCCGGGTCCGGGAAAGCAGCAGGAACCAGAACCAGACCGGGAAACGGGCAGGAAGCCCGAGGAAGAACCAGAACCCGGCGGTGAAACGGTGAGTGGCTGATCCTCTGTCTGATACTACATTACCCATAGTTCCCTGCTGCTGTTACTGTGGAAACCCACTTCCTCCATCAGGCTCCATCCGGGTCACAGGGAGGCGGCTCTAATCCGGTCAGAGTTCTCCAGCGGCTTGGAGGGAGGCGGGGCCAAGAGGAAGAGGAAGAGGAACGTCACTGAGGAAGAGGAGGACTGATGAAGGTGGTTCTGAACAGAACCGTCTTGGCCCGAATCCCCAGAATCTCGCTCTGGTTCTGTCAGGCTGGACCCGGGTCAGCAGACTGGGTTTATCGTCAGAGTGAGACATCATGACACATAACATCTTTGATTGGACGAATTTTATTTACAATCAAATAAAAAACAGAAAAAAGTTTCAGGTTTTTATTTCTGCATTAAACACATTTCAGACCCGGCCCGGTTCTGGAGACCCACAGGGGAGGAACCAGGTCAGTACCGGGTCAGAATCTAATCGGAACCGGATCAGAACTGGGCTTCCAGGCGGTTTGGATCTGGTCAGGATCCAGGAGTTCTGATGGTCCGTCTGGTTCTACGGAACCAGAAAAAATCCAGCGCTTCAGCACAGAACCTTTTGGACCTTTATGCTACAGATTCACAGGCTCTGGTTCTTCCAGACGACAGGCTTCTGTCCAATCAGAGAGCAGCTTTCTTTCACCTTTGACCTGACCGAACCGTGCTGTCGGGCGCCATGGAAACAAAAGGATGCTGCGGTGACATCACGCCGTCCAGACTGCCCGGTCCGATTTCAGAGACTGATGAAGGACCAAACGTTGGTGGGCGTGGCCTCCGTGCAGCTACGGGTCCGTTGTGGGCGGGGCCACAGGGGTCAAAGGACACCGGAAGTGAGGTGGAGGAGCCCCCGCAGCCAGCCAAGTACACTTCGCTGCAGCCTGCAGAAAGGGGCGGGACGGACTGTCAGTCTCATACCTTATATGGAAATGGGGCTATTGCATTCCGGAAATGAAGGGGGCGCCAGTGACACCATTTCCTGTACCAGCCGTGTTTTAATAATTATAATAATAATAACGCTTTTTATTTGACAACGCCTTTCAAAACACCCAAAAACACTTTTAACATTTAAAATTAATTACAAATTAAACAGTAAGGAAATGACATACCACGTGTTACGTCAGTCATACAGAATTTCCTCTCCGTTCCGACTGTTGCAAAGACACGTGCATCAAAAATAGAAAAACAAATTCTGAGCATAAAATACATTTTTCAATGATACATTTTTCTACTTTTAGATTTTTATCTAATGGTGCCCTGCACGGAAATAATTAGCTATGCTACATGCTAACATTAGCCTTCCCGAACTACGAATTTCACTCGTTTACAGCCGTCAGTTATATTTTCAACCTAATGTAGAAAAGCGTATTGATTTACTCTGTAAAAACAGTTTTAATAAGGTAGAAAATACCTTTTGCTGACTTCCTGGTTGTTCCATTGTGAATCGCGTGCCGATCGGGGAAACCTCTCAAACTTCTTCCAGTCGACCTCTTAACCCCGCTTCTTTAAGGCATTTATACTAGTGATTGTGACAATAGCGCCCCCTTCAGTTCCGGAATGTAATAGTCCTATTTCCATATAAGGTATGAGACTGACAGTGGTCCGGCCCCGCCCCTTTCTGCAGGCAGTCCAGCTAGCAGGACCAAACCGGAAGCGACCTGGCGATCCACTGGGTTCTGAAACAGAAATCCGGAGTTGGAACCGGATCCGGTTCCACCAGGCCCAACTTTGTTTCATCCTGCAGAATAAGGTTGGGCTGAGTCCAATATCTACATCTATTGTTATGTTTTGTAGGGAGAAGCTCAGTAGACAGGAAACAGCTTTTATTCATAACTCACTCAGTGCTGCAGTAACATCAGCTTTCAGCCATCTTATCTCTTCTTCTGCTGCTGCTCACGCTCCTCGCACACCACCTAGTGGTGGAAACATCTATCTATGACTAAAATTACATTGTGTGTGTGTGTGTGTGTGTGTAGGTTTGAGTGTGTGTGTGTGGATGTGGTGTGTGTGTGTGTGTGTAGGTGTGTGTGTGTGTGGTGTGTGTGTGTAGGTGTGTGGGTGTGTGTGTGTGTGTGTGTGTGTGTGTAGGTGTGTGTGTGTAGGTGTGGGTGTGTGATGATGCGCTGCTGTCAAAAACGTGAAAAAAGTCTGACAATTTATCCAAAACACGTTATTTTGGCCTTCTCGGTGTCCATTGTTCTCCGGTTTAGATGTGAATCTGATGGGGAGACGCCCATTGACGTGCTGGTCGGTTCCAACGGATCCAGAACCCGACCGGGACTGAAATATGGTGAAGGCGCATCAGACAATCACATCGCAGGGGAACTTCCGGTTCTGATCCAGCATAACTTCTGGTTGTACTCTAGTGACGGGTAAATGAGGCGTCATAAAGCCTTTCGACCCAAAGCATAACTGTGTCGATACTGTGTCACTGAATACTGACACCTGCTGGACATTAGAAATCCCTGCAGGCAATGTAGTTGCCAGACTGATTTGATGACCTAGTCCAGTTCCTGCGGACCGGTCAAGACTTTGCAATTTGGCCCCGGGAGACGGGGGCCGTAAGATAATCCTTTTTCCCATTTGCGTCATCACAGCCTGTTGAATGTGACAGGGAGCCAATCAGAAAGCGTGGTGATGTAAGAACGGAGGGGAATCCCAAACATGGCGCAACTGAGAGTCTGGTGGACATCGGAGATGATGTGTGGAAATGTTTGCTGTATCTGGTTATGTTTATTCAGTTAAAATGTTCACTATGATGAATCATAGAGCAGCAAATAGAGCAGCTGCTCCTTTTATCAAACGCCTTTTCTTTTTGTTGGGTCTTTAAAATGATCCACAAACTAGCACTGCTGCTCCTACATCATGTTGATTATTGTGAATTCACAATGGGATGTTGGGGTTTTACTGGATCTTCTTCTGGAACCGGGATGTTCAGTGGAACCGGGATGTTCAGTGGAACCGGGATGTTCAGTGGAACCGGTTCTGGTGCTGAGTTGCTCCTGGACTCACGAACCTGTTGGACTTTATCGGCTCTGAGGTCACAGAGGTTTGGGAAATCGGCCAACGATCCTTAAACCAACCAGACCTAAAACTCACATCTCCTCTCATCTCGACCCCTGACCTCACGCTCTGACTCTGGTCACTATGGTAACGGTTACATATCCCTTCAAAATAAGATGCAATGGGCCACAAACATGAACATTTTACTTTCATGAACATTTTAACTCAGGATAATGACTGATGGACCCTGAGCTGTTTCTCCTTCTGGGAGATGAGAGACACTGAAGTGATGCTGATGCTCAGGGAGACACCTGGTCTCCATGGTGACCCAGTTTGAAGCTTCATTGCCTCTTTAATGATTTGTAGAATACCTGAGTTTATCCAGGTGTATCTGGGATTCATCCTGATGTCCTATGATGCCTCAGCACTGAGCAGGTGGATTTATTAAATCAACAGTTCTGTCAAACATATGCAACTTAACCTGCAGGACATGATATGAAGGTAAACTAAGAGTCAATTTCAGCTGAATTTGGATTCAGATGGATCCAGTAGAAACTGGAAAGAACCGGATGAATCATAACCAAGTGAAAACCAACAGCTTTAAGATCAAAATGGCCCCAAACGACCAAACCTTTTGTTGCCCTTCAGGCTCCATATTGACGCAGTAAAAGATCAAGAATTATTTTGCAGATTTGCTTCTTTATAAACGCATTTTTGGCGCCGGTGAAGCAACGCGCACCGACACGGGGTTCTTCTATGGGCTTGACGCATCGGTGCTGCTGGACCCGTCACTACTCAAAACTCCAGGTTCTGTTTCTGCGTGATTTTTATTGAAACTTCCTGCGGTTCTGGTACCAGGTCTAACGCCGCCAGCTGCTTCTGGACCTGGACGTTCAGGTACTTCCGGTTCTGGAAGCTTCAGGTGGAGTTGACGTCAGATCAGATCAGAACTTCTGCTGGTTCGAATGGGTTCCGTTTAAACGTGACGATGAAACCAGTTTAAATAAGCAGGTGATTAAGGTTCGGGTCAGACTGGACCGAGCTGCTCTGGGCAAGAAAACCGGGCCGGATTGATCCGGTCGCATCGAACCAGATCCGGACCGGAACCGATCAGAAAACTGCAAAACCAAACTTTCCTCATCAAACTTTGCATTTTTATTTTCATCACCTTATCGCATGTTGGCCTCCGGAACCAGGAGGTCCATCGGAACCGAGCAGTTCTGTTCGGAACCAGAACCAGGTCCATATATTTGAGCTGTAATCAAAATATCAATTTGGATCAGAACCGATGAGAATATTGATTATTATCATCATCAGATTTATGTGAAATCATTTTTATTCAAAAAATGAAACTTAAACATTTATAATTTTTCTTCTGTTGAAATGAGCAAGAATCATTGGGGCCCTGCCATAGCATTAATATGGCAGGCACCATTAATCTACACCAATGCGGCTCGTACCGCTGCGAGCCCACCCACAAAAGTGGTATCAAAACGTGCGGCTCGTTCCCGGCATTGGAGCTATTACTTGTGGTGGGATTCGGAGTTACGATGAAAAAGTAAAAAGCGAAAAACCATCAAAAATTTTTCGTCAGTCGGAAACTGCCCAAACTAGAGTGTAACTGACGATTCGTTAGAGTGTGGGAAGCAGCGCGATTCTGACCCCAAATAAATTTTGAAATCGCCGTCACGCCCACAAATATCGCCCTGTTGGTATGAAACTCGGTCACGACATCGATACGCATGCCTGCTCCGGTAAAATGTTTTCGAAATTTTCCTAGGGCTTACGGTTTTCTGTCAAGGTGCTTCAGAGCGAAGTCATGCGACAGGATTTTCACACGCTCTGCCAGGTTCACTTCCATGTATTTCTGAAAAATGTCAGACCCCAGCGCACACCATTTTTATCTCGTCGCTGTTAATACTGTGATTGACGTACAGATCTGAATCGCGGGACTATCGGAGACGAAAGATAGGCCTCTCAAACGCTTCAAACGGTTTTCCGATACGTATCACGGTTTCCGAATGGGAAGGAGTTGTTCGGACTGCTTTTTTCATTCAAACTGACTGAGGTGTCTCACAAAGATAGAATTCTTTCTCCACCATTATGTCTCACACACATCACAGGTGGCAGGCAGAGAATCAATTACCATAGCAACGGAACAGAGGAGGGCCAGCTGATTAGGACTACAAATACGCATCACTGTAGTTTTTACTCTGGCAGAGCTCTGAGGAAGTCGTTGGCCTTTAGAACTACTTGTGTTTTGGGCATTTTATAACTGATTTTAACCAACCATTGTTACAAATGGAGTTAGTATGGCAATTTCAAATAAACCTTAATGAAAATTTCAAAATAAAAGCCCTGACATTCTTTTATATGACGTAATTGCCTTCTTTGGCATTATGTGACTTTTTTTTTTTTTTTTTTTTTAAACCACTGTTACACAATTATTTTGGACATTTAAAATGAAGCTTATTGAAAATTTTAAAATAAAAGCCTTAAGATTAATCTGTGGCTAATGCAATGATATTAGCTTGCATTATCGTTTTCTCTCAAGTTAGGCCACTGTCTTGCGCAGCAAGGCAGAGCATTAGCATTAGCCTTTTACCTTAAATGAGGTATTAGCTATTTCCCTTACTTATTACCCATGTTTAGTGTCCTGAATGGAGGAAGTCATGCTTGTGACTCTCCATGCGCTATTGATTACATTGCAGCTTTGTTTAGCATTGATGCTAATGTTTAGCATCAGAACGCTGGCTCCAAACCGACGGGCACACTTTGGCAGGGCCCCGGTTAAATTTCTTCAGGAATTTTCTAGTTTGATGTTGAATATATTTTATTTTTATATTTTTCTCAAATTGAAGCTGAAAAAATAAAGAGATTAATCAGAATAAATTTCATCATCACAAAGAATGGTCAAAGGATTCAATAAGAGTATAAATTAATAAATCAATCAGATTTATTCCTGAATCTTTTCTAGAGTTTCACCTGCGCTGTTTTCTGCCGGTCCAGGTCGGACCGGGTCAGAACAGAACCGGCAGGAAGGAGGCGGAGGCGCTGCGGGCGGCCTGAGCGCCAGCAGCGAGTCGATGAGAAACCTGGGGGTCCGGGGCCCGGAGGTCCATGTCCGAGCTCAACCGGTAACGTTCGATCAACCAGAACCAGAACCCGCCCGACCCGACAGACAGGAGAGAAAGTGGCGGGATGCTGGTTCTGAGGTCATTTAACTGACTTTAAAAAAGAAAGGAAAAGGCTGAAAGACACAATGAGTTGAACTGCGACCAGAACCAGAACCAGAACCATACCTCCCGGATCCTCCTGGACCTTTCCTCCAACCTCGTTTTCTCCTCTGCTGGATCCAACCTGAAGGTTCTGTTCACTGCGAATCGGTTAAAGAACTTTGGGCTCAGCTCGGTTCTGCTGAGATCCATTCAGTAATTGAAAAGTAAAGAATAAATGCAATAATCAGGTTTTAATGATCATTTATTTATGATTGTTGCAGAGAACCGGACCGGAACAGAACCTGGTTCTGTCTTGTAAAAGAATGAAACTCGTTCCCGTGGAGCAAACATTGCTGCTTTATGAGCAGTAATCAGAACCGGTCCGGTTCTGACTCCAATCCGGCCGTCCTCTCTGGATCACCGGTTCTGCTGCTGAGTGCTGGCGGCCCGCTCCCGGGCCGCCGGATCCCGGAAAGTGTCCAGCGCCGCCGGAATCTGCAGGGGAAGCAGAGATGGATCACCTGTAGCACGACCAGAACCAGAACCGTCTGACCCAATCAGCTGTGAGTTCAAATATAAAAGACTTTATTGATCCCAAAGGGAAATTAAATTAATTCAGATTCTTCAGTTATTACAGAGAGTAAAGGATCTCCTGTAGCAGTCTGTGTTGCAGCGAATCTGAAGAAGCCTCTGACTGAAGACATTGTGCTTTCTCCACAGACTGATGCAGAGGACGGTCCAGGTCGGCCAGAACCGAACCGGTTCTGATTACTGCTCATAAAGCAGCAATGTTTGCTCCACGGGAACGAGTTTCATTCTTTTACAGGACAGAACCAGGTGTGTCCAGCTGCATGTCGAGGTGCATGTTCAGGTGCATGTTCAGGTGTGTCCAGATGCGTGTCCAGGTGTGTAGGTGAGTGTCCAAATGCGTTTCCAGGTGGTCAGGTGTGTTTCAGGTAAAGTCCAGGTGCATGTTCAACTGCGTGTCCAAGTGTGTGTTCAGATGAGTGTCCAGATGCGTGTTTAGGTCTGTAGGTGTGTGTCCAGCTGTGTTTTACCTGTGAAAACTGAGGCAGGGTGAAGTCTTTCTTTTCGACCGTGTCGGTTCTGGCGCTCCTCAGCAGGCTGGTTCTGGTCTCTGCAGCTCGACCCTGTTTAGCCTGTGATCATCCAATCAATAATCAATGGGACATCCGAGAGGAGTGCCGGTCCGGTTCTAAAAGCCTGATAATGTTTGGACCGCCCTCTCACCGTCAGGTTGCCAGGTCGGTTCCGGCTCATCTGCTCCTCCAGCCAGCGATGGCCGTAGTGGTGAGCCAGGACATCAGCCAGCGGAGAGGACGGCCTGATCGGACATCAATAATCGATCTGAGCTGTGATCTGACCCATAACAGTCCAATCAGTCAGCCGATCCAGTTCCTCACCTGTTGCGGATACCGAACGTGATGTCCGGTACCAGATGGGGCCGCCGTGAGGTTCTGCAGTGCTGCTGCTTCTCTGCGGCCTGGATCTGAAGGTCCCCCACCTGGATCCGGTACTGCCTCAGCTCCTTGGCCGTCACCAAACCGGACCGGACTGCATCCCGGTTCAGAGCCACGAAGTTCGGACACGAAACCTTAATCACGGCCTCTTCGGCTTCGGTCTGCAGCTGCCAGCTGGACAGAGCTGCAACACAGAGTCAGAACACCTGGAACCAAACACCTGGAACCAAACACCTGGAACCAAACACCGGGAACCAAACACCGGGACCCAAACACCGGGAACCAAACACCGGGAACCAAACACCGGGACCCAAACACCGGGAACCAAACACCGGGACCCAAACACCGGGACCCAAACACCGGGAACCAAACACCTGGAACCAAACACCGGGACCCAAACACCGGGAACCAATGGACTTTGATGTTCAGGAATTGTTTGCTTGTAGTTTCCAGACTCCGTCTTCCCCACCAGGAGATGACCTCACTCTTTTCCACCTGAACAGCCAATCAGAGAAGAGCTAACAGTTCCACCTTTGCCACACCTGTCAGACTGGTTCTGATCCAGCTGTGTGTTCCACCAGAACCGGACCGTCCACCACATCCAGAACACCTAAAATAGTTTCCTCTGAACGTCAAAGAACCAGACAGGATGTGGACCAGCCGGCAAACCTCAGAGACGGGTAGGGACTGTGTGTGTGTGTGTGTGTGTGTGTGTGTGTGTGTGTGTGTGTGTGTGTTCAGTAGGCAGACGCAGTTTGTCTGATGGAAACCTACCATCAGGCAATGATCACTTCTTTCGCTCAGCGATGGCACCAGGTTTAACCTGAGGCTGCTCTGAACACACACACAAACACACACACACTGAAACACACACACACTGAACACACACACACAACACACACACACAAACACACACACTGAAACACACACACACTGAAACACACACACACGAACACACACACACACACACACTGAAACACACACACACTAAAAACACACACACACACACTGAAACACACACACACTGAAACACACAGTGCTTTCGTTCTGCTGACAATCAGCCACAGTTTAAAGCCGGTTCTGGTCCGAATTCTGGAACCGGTTCCGGTGAACTTCTTGGAATGGGCTGGACATGAGCAGCAGTTCAGAAACAGAACCGAGGCCGGGTTTAGGATCCATCCATGACCTGGTTCTGGTCCGGTCCAGTGGCTCCAGGTTTCTGTCAGGTGTTATCAGGGGGCGGGGCTTACCTTCAGCCACACTTCCGTCTTTCATCATGGTGCTGGATCCATAGGTGAAATCTGGACCCGGGATGCTGAGGCCCCTGGACCGGGCCCTCCCCAGCGGAGCCTGGACACAGAACGCAGTGCTCCTTACCACCGCAGTTGAACTTTGACCTTTTCATCTTACAGAGTGAGTGGTTCTGTTCAGCCAGCTGGTTCTGGGGTCTAGATAAAAACGGGTTCAGCTGTCAGTTGGACAGTGGGCCGAGGGGAACTGGGTCCGGTTAGAACAGAACCGTTCTCTGGTTTCATCCTGTAGAAAGGTCGGCTGGCACAGAGCGACCCCATCAGTCTGCCCAGCGGTGCCGCCGGCTCACAGGCTTCTGGGTTTTTGTGTCTCTGCCTTCTCGCAGCTCCAGTGGGACATGGCCGCTCTCAGAGACGGGTTCTGGTTCTGGGAGTTCTCTCGGGACATGAAACCCGGCGGGTCGACCTGTCAGGTATATGGACTGAGACCACCAGTCCAGTTCTGGTGATACCTTAGTCAGTTCTGCAGAATCAGAACTGAGTTCAACTGGAGATGTTCTGACCCGATTGGGCGACCCGTTTGTTCCTGGTTCCTTTAGTTCAGGTCCAACATTGAAGACCTGGTAAGCCCCGCCCACTGACAGGTGGGAATCCCTCAGGTGGTCATAATGTACTGCCTGATCCCTACCTTGATCAGCAGCGGGTCCCGCAGCATCGACTCTCTGAAGACGCCCAGCCGCGGTGATGCAATCATACCTGTGACGTCAGAGCCGGAAGCATTTTGCAGTGAAACACTATTATTATTAATAATATTCATGATGATGATTATAATACGCAAAGGAGCCCCACACCGGTTCTAGAGGTTCTTCAGAGAGGACCGGACCGAACCGAACCCTCTCTGCAGAACCCTGTAGAACCCGAAGTCTGACCGCGCAGGTAGAAACTGCTGAAACAGCCGGAAACTCACTGTAGTTATTATTATTATTATTATTGTTGTTGTTGCGTGAAAACATCAGAAGAGACTTTGGGGAAATGAAATGATGCTGCAGGCGCTGCTGCGGTTTCTGCACATAAAACTGGTTGAATCCGGGCCTCTGGGCAGAACATTTGCATTTATGAATATAAACTGCAGCTAGAATTAATAATGGATGAGTTACATAGATGTGTTCTTGTGTAATTTACGACAATGAAGAAAGTGAAAAACTGCTGAGGACCAGACAATAAAACTCACTTGAGTTCATCTGAGCTTCGTCCCTGCGACTGCCGTCGTTAGTTGGATGGTTGTCATGGTAACGGCACGCCGAACGTGTTTTTAAAAAATCTTCATTACAGATTCCAAAAACAATCTGATAACACACAGTGGACAAAAAGCTGCAATTCAACAAGATAAACTGAGCAGAAAATAAAGAAACTTTGAAAACCGACTGAACTCGGTACCAGTGTGAATTTCAGTTCTTAAATCATTACAGTGGAATAAAGTTTAAGCGCTTATTTAAATATAACTAAACCACTTTGAAACCATTTTTAACGTGGCGTCAGGAGAAAGCAGCTTCAGAACCGACTGGACCTGGAGCAACACCTGCGCGCTTCCCCCTTCCAGCCTCCAGGGGGCGGCAGCTCGCTCTGCCGCATTCAGAAACTCGGAAAAAACAACACTAATGAGATCAAATTAAGACCACAGTGATGAAGCATCGTGTGGAGCTCTGACCACACGATGCTCAGAGTAAGAGAGAACCTCACTTCCTGGTGACTCTCCTTCCGCATTCAGCTCAATTTATTTATATTTAAGTTCTGTCGCCACCCGAACCGTCCGAACCACCGAAAACTGCTCCGACCCAGCAGGTTTCCGAACGAAGGAACAAGTTCCGAGTTCCTGGAACGCAACACACCTGATACATCAGCTTTGCGTCACATGAAAAAGATCGTTTATTGAGACAAATGAACGATTTTAAGATGAAACCAACAAAAAGCCCATAAGAATTGCGAGATGTTGAGGTCTGATGTTTAATCAGAACTCGATCCGAGTTCGGGATTCTCGGATCAATCCATGAGTTGGGAGGAAGCCAAGCAGGAAGACCCCGGGCCGGGAATCGAACCCAGGATCTTCTTGATGCTAGGCAACGGTGACACCAACTGAGCCGCTGCACAGCTTGTAAATGAGATTCTGCCTTACCGAGGTTCTAGTTTAATCAGTCTAGCTTTTATTTAACTCAGATATTGATCAAAGATTTATCGCTTTATCGCTCTGCTGCAGTTCGAGGTCGTTTCGTCTCCAGGAAACATCAGAGTGAGACCTCTGCGCGCTCTGCCCCTCTCTGCAGCTTCAGAAGCGACGTTGCGCTCATGTCTTCCCGGCTCCAGCAACCGGTTCTGTTCAGAAACTTTCCGGATCCCTGAAAGCCCAACAGAGATGTTCCGGCTGTGGCTCCAGGCGGCGGGGCTCCTGTGGCTGTGCGGCGGCCCTGCGGGCGGCTCTGGGCAGCTGTACTCGGAGGAAGACCCGCTGGTGATCCTGGGCAGCGGCAGCCTGAAGCCCACCGTCACCAACTCCTCCTCGGCCTGGCTGGTCCAGTTCTACTCCTCCTGGTGCGGACATTGCATCCAGTACTCCAGCACATGGAAGGCTCTGGCTCAGGACGTGAAAGGTACCGGTTCGGGCTCGGTCTTCGATCTTCCGTTGGGAGCAGCTGCACCAGACTCCATTCAGAATTGCCTTTCATAAACTTCCCGTTAATCGTGGAAACGGCAGCAGGCGTTAAGTCGCGAACCGGTTCAGACCCGAACTGAGAAGCAGGTGCGGACCAATTCGGCATCTTTTAATTTAAATTTAACGATCATTTCAAATAATATTCTGTGTTTGTCCAGCTGGCTGCAAACAGCGGCTGTTTGGTTTTTACTGGCGCACAGAGCTTAAAACTAAAGTTTTTCTTATAGGAACCGTATTAGCTGATGTTAACCACGTGACCAGTGTTAGTTAACCCGCTGCTGGTTACAGTGACCAGCTGGGAGGAAAATCAGCTTTAACCAGCTATTAGCTAGCTCCAGTGAGCTAACAGGTGCTCAGAGTTTCTTGTGCGAAATTCTGCCCCCCTGTGTCGGGAGTGCGCACTGCAGCCAGAGAGGCGGTCCGTTCATTTCCTGATCGATTTCTCGGTAAAATAACTCAGGTAATCATGTTGAGGTTGTAACATTCAGTTTCATCGGCAGCTTCTGTTTAAAAAAGAAGCAATTACAAAATTGTGAAATAAATAAACAAGGGCAGAGGCCCCCGCTGTGGGAACCGGAGGCTGGTCCTCAACATTAGAAACACACACACACAGGTGAGACCTGGTGTCGGGGTCAGAGGTCAGCACAGAGACCAAGCCATCTGCTGAACAATGTGGTCTTCCTGGTTGTGTTTTCCTCTTGCTCTTATAGACACACAAAGTTCAGGTTAAAGGAAGTGACACGCCAGGGAACGCCCTCTTTGGGGCGGAGCTTAGAGGACGCGCTGATGGACCAGCGCTCCATTTTGGTCTGAATAAATTGGATTCATGAATTCAACTGGCTGACTCTCATCAACATTACAATCCTAAACAGAGAATGGATAAACTCCAACAGTGTGAAGAGGAACACAGAGGCTCTGGTTCTGGTCGGGAATTTCAACTCCAGAACTTTCTGGAAGAATAAAAGAGCAGTGAAAAGGACTGAAATAATAATTTACAGTAAGGCTCTCAGCCATAAATTTGACATGAATCAAATAAATCTCAGAGCACAAATATCAAATAATGTCAAGAAAAACATTAAATGTTGATTTAAGTCAAATGCAGTGTTACAAGTTCCCCTTTAGGCTGAAAGGCAGTAAACATTCACCAGGATGATGAGAAGTAATAATATGTATTGATTCTCCGCTAGCTATATCTTGTGGTTGGGTCCTGCAGTGGGGATCACAGCAAACAGTGTGTTGGAAGTCAGGAAAACGCCTTAACAAACAACAACAACAACAAACAATGAAAAGTTGTTAGCCCCGCCCTCACAGCTACTACAAAAGAAAAACAATCATAACTGGACGGACTAACAAAAAGAAAACAAAACTCTGAAAAGACAGCAGGCGGCAGTGCGACCACTGTAAAAACACAAAAATTACTAAATAGTTATTAAATCATTTTAATCAAGTCAATCTAAAAACACATTAAATCACTGCCTACCTGCATGGCACAAATCACCCTGAACTCCAATCTGGCGTCGTCAATCCGGAGGATCCCACCAAATAAGAACAATACATAAAAAACATGCAATTCATCTCAATAAAACAAAAGTATAAAACGTACCTACAGCGTCAAGCTCCCACGCCCAGGTAACGCTATCCCCTCACCACCATCAATGACGCCAACAACGTGTTAGCCCAACCACACCTGAATGGACACAGGAAATCAACACCTGGCCACCGTCCTCCAGCTTCCCCTTTATGGAGCCTCAGGCTGTGGGGAGTGCGACACCTAGTGGTGCCACCTGTTACAGCAGGTTGATTAAAATAAACAATCCTACGTTACTGAATTAAAACTTCCTGAGAGCCTGGCTAGCTGGTTAACGCTGCCTCTGATTGGCTAGCTCGTTAATGCTGGTCCTAATTGGCTAGCTGAGTAACGCTGCCTCTGATTGGCTAGCTGGTTAACGCTAGCTCTGCCAATCACATGAGATACATGTGATCAGCAACAAGAAACCGTGATCGGCAATCACTGATCGAACACTTTTTGACAGGAATCGGCCGATTATGATCAGTGGCCGATTGATCAGCACACCTCTAAAGATATGATGTGTGAAATGATGAAGAGGAAATTCAGATCTGATTTGTTAGGGCTAGGGGTTCTCATACCTGTCAAGTCTCCCGTTTTGGCTGAGAATCTACCGTTTTTACCCCCGTATCCTGCAGTACTCCCCTAAATATCCCGGATTGTGCCGTCGCATTCGCATTAGTTGCTCTCCCAGGTCTTAAGGTGTGGCATACCTTTTCCTCCTTCTGATTGGTTCTGATGGTTCTGGTTCTGTCTGTCAGATTGGCATGAGGCCATCTCTGTGGCCGTGTTGGACTGCGCTCAGGAGGAAAACTTTGAAGTCTGCAAAGAGTTCAGCATCAAGTTCTACCCAACATTCAAGGTAGGAGTCTAGAACTACCTGTTGCCCCCTGCTGGCCATATCCTGTAACTACCTGTTGTGTTTTTTCTGCAGTTTTTTGCGGCTCACAGTTCAGTGGCGGACAAAGGGACGATCTACAGAGGTGAGACTCATTCAGGCCTTTCATCCTTTATGAATCTGTTTGGACCCGTTTGGACACCCTTATCATAACTAATGAAGTGAACTAGTTGCTGTTTAATCTGTTAAATCTAAAACGGTAAATAAAGATTTCTGATGAGTCCATGGTTGATCACATTAGCAGGAAGAAGAGCAGTTTGGAACGCTTTAGCGTCCAGCTTCACCTTAGTTTAGCTAGCGTTTAGCGTTCTAGAAAATTGGAATTGATTTCAGTATCATCATCACTGAGTGGCAGGAAAGGAAATACAAGCAGAGAAGCTCATGTGTGATCAACGGATCCAAGTCTGACAGCTGAATCCATGCTGGCAGATCCCGGGCCAGGATCTGGCCCGGGATCTGCCAGTTCCTCGATAGCAACTGTGATGCTATCGAGGATCACAGTTGGACTTTCTTTCTTCCATATTTCATTGTCATCCAATCCCAGATTTTCTCCCAGGATGATTTTGCTCAGAGTGATGATGGTTCTGACCCGGTTAAACATACAGAACCTTCTGGGTTTAACCAGTTTAGTTCTATCTCCCTCTGCCGGAGGACTTCCTGGTTTCTGTCCAATCAGAGACATGCATTCTAGTGGCCTTGGTTCTGATTAGCTAAAAAAAAAGTTCTGTTGAACCTGTCCAATTGGGTCAGTGGTTCTGTGGGCTCTTCCCACTCCCCAGTAAAGGAGGGAATCACCATGGAAACCACTTTGTTTCTGAAGTCCGGTTGGTCGGGTTCTTGTTGTCAGAACTGGTTCTGTGTCCCTCCAGGAGCGGACCGGGAGGTCCGGTCCGTCCGGCAGCTGATGATCAACATCCTGCAGAACCACAGCAGAACGGACCGGCCCCAGAGCTGCCCCCTGCTGGAGCCCTACAGGTACCAGAACCAGAACTGGACCTCTGGCCCGCTTCACTGCTAACCTCTCTCTGTGTCCAGCGCTGCTGAGCTGCTGCCCCTGCTGGGTCAAAGGTCGGATCACTACATGGCCATCGTCGTAGAGGAGGCGGGGTCGTTCGTTGGCCGGGAGGTGAGGAAGAGGAGGAGGAAGATCTGAGCTGCTTCCTGTTTCCTGGTTCAACAGGCAGGCAGGAAGCAGCTTCTTGTGGTTCCTCGTGATCTTTGAACTCTAACCTCATCCTGGGTTCAGGTGATCCTGGACCTGCTACAGTTCTCAGGTGTTGAAGTGAGGAGAGCTCTGACCTCTGACCTCCCCCTGCTGGATGTCCTGAACATGGCTGCCTTCCCCTCTGTCTACCTGCTGCACCCCAACGGCTCGCACGCTCCTCTGCACAGGTGAGTGAGGGAGGCTGAAATGTGGGCTGACCTTTGACCTGCCATAGCTGCTCTAACCTCTTCCCCCTGCAGCGAGAAGCCGCTCCGGTTCTTCTTCTCCTCCCTGCTGCGGAGCCTCCCAGGCGTGCAGCGCCGCAGCAGTTCCGAGGCGGCCCAGATGGAGGCGCTGCAGGACGAACGGACATCAGAGCCGTGGCGGGACTTTGACAAGTGAGGGTCCAGTCTGTGGTTTCGACCCGACGGCCAGCCGGCACCGGCTGAACGCTGCTTCTCCCCGCAGGTCCCAGGTGTACACGGCCGACATGGAGTCGGCGCTGCACTACCTGCTGCGGGTGGAGCTGGCTGCCCACGGTACGCTGGAGGGGGCGGAGCTAAAGGTCTTCAAGGACTTTGTCACTCTGGTTGCCAAGGTAACAGCTGAAAGCAGAACCTCAATTAGACTAGAGGTCGACCTGCTGTGATTGGTGCTCCGTCTCCATGACAATGGACAGACCGTCTCCAGGTTGTGTGCTGTGCACCCTTATACTAATTGCTAATAGCGGAGCTAATTTTTAGCAATATGTTTTTGCAAACAAGGTAGCGTACTTAGCTTCCCCTGAATTAATTTTTCCTGGTGAATTCTGAAGCGTTTGAGTTGAATAAAATGTGAAGTTTTTATGAACACACCTCACTGACACCGGGATGGTATCAACATGATGCAAGTTAGTGTCTTAGCATTAGCTTCCACTGATTACCATGTTGGTAATGCTTTAGCGCTGGTGGAACTGTCCATGATTAGAACTTTAGCATTAATGCAGCTAGCTTTTCTGCTATTGGTTCCCACCACTGATGCTAAGATAAT
This sequence comes from Poeciliopsis turneri, assembly GCA_922788865.1. NCBI lineage: Eukaryota > Metazoa > Chordata > Actinopteri > Cyprinodontiformes > Poeciliidae > Poeciliopsis > Poeciliopsis turneri. Next base: position 143,781 of record CAKLNU010000783.1, read on the forward strand.
CAATCAGAACCAATTTAATGGATCTGGTCCTGCTGGATCAGCAGAATCCTAAATATGGACGGGTGTTCTTTCGTTGTTGACCTGCTGAACGTTTCCTCCTGTAGCTCTATCCAGTCGGAGGCTCCGTGGTGAAGCTCATGGAGACGCTCTCTGATTGGCTGCTCAGTCTGCCGCTGCAGCAGATCCCCTACCAGGCCGTCCTGGACCTGGTGGACAACAAGATGAAGGTGAATCTCTTACACACACACACGCCCACCCACACACACCAGGACTTCCAACAAACAGAAGTTTTTATTCATTTATTCCGAATCCCCCTTTTAAGCCTTGACCCTGTCAGAACCAGGGTCAGCGTGACAGGAAGTTGTCGATGGCACCTTCCTGTCATGTTAAACAGGGAGTGGGGACATCTGGTGGCCCAGAGTCAGTGGTCAGATGTCAGAAATAAGGATTGTTTCCTTTTTCCCACAGTTGTTCATTTGGGCTACAACATGGCTGTTGGCTAACAGACTGGTCACAACATAAGGCTGGAGCAGCGCCATGGGGAATCCCATTAAGTCCCACTGAGCGCCGAGCCAATAAAGTCCTGTGTTCTTATCAGGATGAATCACTAGGCTAATGCTAACCATGCTAACAGACCGCATCATGCTCCTTACCTGTACACCTAACCAGTAGGGGGCAGCAGAAGGCCCTCACTTTCCGCCAGGACCCACCATGTGGGTTGATCTGGTGCATCTGGGCATCATTATGCATAAGCACAAGAACTCAGGCAGAGAGGTGACTTTCTGTTTCCTGTGCAGATCTCTGGCGTGTTCCTGGGGGCGGAGCTTCGCTGGGTTGGTTGCCAGGGCAGCAGGCTGGGGCTGCGGGGCTACCCATGTTCGCTGTGGACGCTGTTCCACGTGCTAACAGTCCAGCACGATGCCGCACCCGCCGCGCTGGACGGCTCAGGTACGACATGCAGAGACCCCGAGGTCACAGCCCAGGTGTGTGTCCTTACTGTGGGTGAACACCACGCAGGTCTGGAGGGCGAGGCGGCGCCGGTGCTGCAGGTGATGCGCCGCTACATCCGGACGTTCTTCGGCTGTAAGGAGTGCGGCCGTCACTTTGAGCAGGCGGCGGCCGCCAGCATGGACCAGGTGACGAGCCGAGAGGACCAAGTACTGTGGCTGTGGAACCAGCACAACCGGGTCAACACCAGGCTGGCAGGTGGGCCAGGGAGGGGCGGGGACCTGGAGGGGTCACTGAGCTCACTGAAACACTCTTCTTACAGAGAGAAGCTCTGGAATGATGGACTGAGATTATAATCTGGATTATCAGGGAAGCTGAGCAGCAGAATCTGATCTCTGCTTTTAGTTTCTGCTGCAGAGGAAGGATTTTAACCGGATTCTGATCTAATCATCATCATGGATTAGATTATAGATTATAGATTATCAGCTCCACTGCTGGACAGGATGTTGGTCATTTCTGAAGGAAGGAAATCGGTTTAATCTGAGATTTAAATGACATCCTGGTTAAAATAACTCAGAGCTTCTTTACGTGATCAGATCAGTGATCCACTGATCAGGTTCTGTTCAGAGGTTCTGGTCCAGAAACAGTCGGGTTTCTGGACCCGACTGGGGTCGGATTAAATCCTGTAATATGATTTCACTGATTAACAGGCGTTTGTTGAATCAGGGACTTTAAAGCAGGGAAACCAGTAAACATTGAGGCCCAGGGTTGGGAAGCACTGCTGTAATGTACAGACATTTTAATGTCTGTAATCTACCAACAGGCTGGATTAACCTGGATTATAGATCAATCTGAGTATCATCAACAGAACCAGTAAAGCGGATCGGACCGAGCCCAGAACCTGGCTGGCCTCCACCAGCAGCCCTGGAGAGTTCTGATGGTTTACCTGAGAGAGAATCCCATGACCTCCTTCCTGCTGACGGAACAGTTGAACAAAAAATAGATGCAGTTTTTGGAAGCGGCCATCTTGATTCTGGCTCCAATCAGGGAAGGAAGCTTCTCAGGCAGCCATCTTGTTTGCTGGGTTCCAGGGTTTCATGTTGTTTCCATCTTTGTTCCTCCTTCATCTCACCCTCCTCTTTCTCTTCTCCAGGGTCTCTAAGTGACGACCCGGTCTCCCCTAAAGTGCCGTGGCCAACCCCCGCCCTCTGCCCCGCCTGCCACGAGGAGAGCAACGGCGTCCACGTCTGGAACCACGCCAACGTCCTCGCCTTTCTTCGCCGCCATTACAGCGCATCCAACCTGAACCCCAGGTACTCCCTGATTCCCCCTCTCCTCTCTGCCGGGGCCGGTCCGGCTCAGACCAGACGGCCTCAGGAGGAACGCCCGGCTGCTGGAGAGGAGAAGAAGGGCGAGGATCAGGCGGAGCCCCGACCCGACCAGCCGGGTCCGAGGCAGGGGGAGCAGGCGGTTCTGATCCGAGGAGAGGGCGGATTCTGGATTCTGGGACTGGGCTTCACCAGCGTGGACATGAGCCTCTGCGTGGTTCTGTACGGCAGCTCCTGCCTCTTCCTCATGCTGCTCTTCTTCTTCTTCAAAGTCCGGTCCAGGAGGTGGAAGCTGCGCCACGCCCGGCTCTACGTCTGACCCACAGCTGGTCCGAACCAGAACTCTGACTGGGTCAGAACCGCTGCTTCCTGTCCCTTGTTGACTTTCCTGAGCAGTTCTGAAAGGAAGCGTCTCAGACAGAACAGATCTGTCGAACGGGTCAGCATTTTGTATCAGAACCGGGTCAGCTCGACCTGGTCACATTGGTGCTGGACAGTGAATAAGATGCTCAACCTGTTTCTTTTTCATTTATTTTACACTATGAAATGTTTTGATCGTAAACCGGGTCGTGAACCAGACCAGACCTAGAACCGTGTTTTTTTTCCCTGGACCAGCGACGTGATGAGAAAACGATATCTGAATCTGAACCGGACCGGAGTTTAAGTTGTCTTTGTGATAAATGTTAGGTCTGCCGATGAACAGAACTAGCCGGGTTCCAAACAAGCAGAACCCAGCTGCTTGTGTGGACGGGTCCCAGCGGGACGGGTGAAGACTGAGGAGTTGGACCTCCATGGACGAGGTCAGTTTGTAGAACCAGGACTGGATTGAAGCGTGGTTTTGATCTAGTCCAGTTAAGACTGGTTCTTTGTCAGGGTCTGATCACAGCAGGAAAAACAGAAAAAGTGTGTCAGGTGAGGAAGTTGCTTCGATTGGTTCTGACGCCCTCTGGTGGTCAAACATGAAGGTCTCACAAACTGTTTATATTGATAGACTACCGGTGAATGTTCAGCTGAGGTTTATTTCTGACCTGCTCTCCTCTAGGTGGTGTGTTTGAGTTGGGTCAGGTATTTCTGCAGTGTTTTACTCATTGATATTTCTCAGTGGCTCCCCCTGGTGTTTCCTGCTGTGATTGTGTTTTTCTGATTATTTGTAATCTTTGTTAATGTGTGAATAAATCTTGTTGCTGCAGCTCTAAGTCATGTTTAAACCTCAGAACAGAGTCGATGTAAAGTTGCCTTGGGTCAAAGTTCAACACTTGTATTTATTTATTGTATGGAACTGTTTAACTGCCAGAGCTTGGAGATAAAATGAGAAATGTGCTGTTTGACCAGACCTGAACTCCTCGTGGACCTTTGCGTCGATCCATCATGGCTGCTGTTGGACTGAAATTCCTCTGGTTTCCTTTCCTTTTGCTGATCATCTGTCATAGACTAAGTACTCCATAAAACAGACCTTATTACTGCTTATTAATGCATTCAGTTAAAATGCACTGCTCAGAAAAATAAAGGGAACACTGAAATAACACATCCTAGATCTGAATGAATGAAATATTCTCATTAAATACTTTGTCCTGTACAAAGTTGAATGTGCTGACAACAAAATCATTGTTGATTGTCAATCAGTGTTGCTTCCTAAGTGGACAGTTTGATTTCACAGAAGTTTGATGTACTTGGAGTTATATTGTGTTGTTTGAGTGTTCCCTTTATTTTTTTTTAGCAGTATAGTTATTTTCCATCTAAATACTAGAGGTTAGGGTTACTGATACTCTAATAATGCCATTGCCATTATTAGAGTGCACAAACTTTTGAACAAACTTTTATTTTAATGAGATCCAGAATTAAAATTTTTGTTAGTTACATACATTTTAATACATTACATTTTTAACATAAGCACTCTTTTTTTTTTTTTTTCCACTCAGTTCCGAGCGGAACCTTTTTTCTCGTGTTTCTAGTAAGACCATTAATCTGACGCACAGCTACATTTGCTAACAGCAACAATGAAGCTGCTTCTCCCAGTAAATTTCTGCTTCTAAACGATCCAATTGGAAAACACTATTGTGTTCAAGTTCTGGTAAAAGGAATTATGCTATCAGTGAAATTTTGCCAATCTAAAGTAGCATCTTAATGCTAAACATGTAGCAGCTAACGTCAACATCAGCAATCCACATTTCTAAAGAAGCTCCATGAATGATCAGAGAACCTCTGGAAAGATGAACGGATAGAAAAACGCTTTTATCTTTTCCTGAGGAACAGATTAAAAACTATGAACATATCTGGTTATGGCTGTTTATTCAGTAATTTAGCAGCAAAAAGGGGCTTGGCATTGAAAATGTTAATCTTGTTGATAAAATGTGATAAACATTTTAATCCAGTCCCACTTTGATTATAACATAATGAAGAGATTTTTGCTTTTGGATGGGTTTATTTCTGACTGAAATACATTATTTTATTAGTTTGTTAGATATTGAGTGGATGTGTTTTCAAGACAATTTTTTTCTCTTTCTGCTCTGGATAAAGGCAGCCATGTTGGATTCCTGTTAATCCATGTTTCCTTCTCTCCTTCCTCCCTCTCTGCCCTGTCTGCTTAATCTTCTGAATTTTCTCTTATCCTCTGAACTGATCAAGGATCTGGTCAGACTGTTCGAAGCAGAGCCTTCTGGCTCTGGTGGGGCCCATCCTGTCCCGATGGGGTCCATGCAGCTGGAAACAGCCTCAACCTCAACCACAACCTCCTGACAGCGACCTGGACCTCAGGAACACTGCAGCTGGTGCAGATGATTCCAACGGGCCTGAACCACAATCTGGTAGTGCAACAGATTATTCTGTTCCGTCAGAACTGCACCATGTGACTCCCCCCAGAACCTGAACCAGTCCAGTTCTGTGTTCTGGACCAGCACATTCCAGCTGCAATTTAAGTGTCTTTCTGGGGACTGTTTGGGTCGATCTGGAGATCTGTTCTGGTCCAAAGGCTTTTCCTCCCGAAACCAAAACGTCCTGAATGTGAAACAATGCTGTCAGCAGGAAGCTATAGAGCAACACACACCTACAGTAAGAGTCCTCATTAAGCCTCTACCGTCCGTCTCTTGGATGCTACTGAGGCGTTTAGATTCAGACGCTCAGACAGGATGTCTCATGTTAGAAACTGAGGTGTGTGTGTCGGTGTGTGTGGCTGGCACACAGGCGCAGTATGTACGCTATGTACTCAGCATGCCAACTCAGCCTCGGCACTGCAATGCAGCGCTGTGCATTTGGCCAAGTCATGCCACACTCACACACTCACACACACACACACACACACACACACACGTGCGCTGATCTCTGTGAGACGACATGTGTGTGTGTGTGTGTGTGTGTTTCCGGTTGATTATCAACCTTGCAGTGTTTGGTCTCTGCAGCGGCGAGCTGCGATGTCTCAGCCTCTGCAGGGCAGTTAGCCGCATTAGCTCCCTGCTTGTCCTCAGATGACTCCTCCTCCTCCTCCTCTTCCTCCTCGGCTGTCTGCTGTATCCCTGCCTCCCCCTCCTCTTACTCCCCTCCTGTGACACACCAGACGATGCATTGACTGAGCGGAGGAGAAGAAGAAAACCTCTCCCAGCCTGCCAGCCGTCCTGCCTGCTGTATGGAGACTGAGAGGAGGAAGAGGAGCAGAAGGAGGTGAGGAAGGAGCAGGGTGCTTGTCTCTGGGACGGATGAGTTGTCTTTTAACTCATCTGTCTCTTTGTCACCTGTCTCTGTGTTTACACTGCTGTCTCCCTGCCATCCGTCTGTCTCTACGTCCTCGTCTGTCTGCTGGACTACCAGAACTCTGCAGGACCAGGTGAGTCCAACTCGGAACTGCAGGGAGCCTGAGTGAGGTCTGCTCAGTCTGGACTGAAGTAAGGGAGGACCGCCCAGCCAACCGGGGACGTCCCTCTGGCATCCACAACTCTTTTCTGCTGGGGACGTTGGTGTCCACCGCACGCAGTCGGTTGGTTGGTTGAGGTCCAACTTTCTGAGACAGAACGAGACAGAACTCCTGGAGCAGATTTAGATTTAAATCACTGTAAAGTTGGTATTTCAGAACTCATGACTGAAGTACATTCAGAACTATGTCTCCACCTGGGAGCATCCGAATTCGGGGTCCCTCTGAACCAACCAATTCCTCCTCCTTCCTGATGTTCTCATAATGTCCAGCACTATTAGGTCCAGCTGGTTGGACATAATCTCTTTATGGGTCTGGGTCTGGAAGTCCCAGAGGACCGTGGCGTTATCCAGAAGGTGTAGCTGTAGACCACCTGGTTGAGGGCTCCCTACCGGCAGCACCTGGCCCCCAGCCAGTAGGTGATGGGCTGTTTCAGGCTTCTGGTTTCTGTCTCTTCTGGTAGAACCGGCTTCTACCTGTCCTGCTGCTGGTATGACCAATGCCTCTGCATTGTCCTTCAGTCCAGACCAGCCTGGTTTCTGGTAGGACTTCTTGATATCAGCACCTCTGTGTCATGCAGATTGTTTCTTTGTTTCTCGATGAGGGTTCCTCCTGGTCCTTCTCCTGCACTTCCTACTGTACTCCATGATCTCAGGTGTTTGGACCTCCCTCCTTACTCTTGGCATACTGTCAGGATGCTGGACTGGAATGCTGCAGCTGCTGCATGGTGCTTTCAATTTTGATACCAGTGGCTTGTAGATACTGTGCCAGCAGGGTACCTGATGACTGGTAAGATGTGGTACTGGCCTGAACTTGTTGCATCCCATTCCCTTGTTTTTCTCACCAGAGGCCGATTACCTTGTGGCCTCATCAAGGTTGGCGTTTCCTTGGGGATCCCAGTTCTTGTAGCTTTAAAGATCGATCAAGAAGGAACCTGCTACCTGACAGCAAGATTTTTAAATTGTTGCCAATTTTTAAAAATCTCAGAGACTTCCAGATACTAAACAATTAAACATGTTGGCTATAGGTTTGGTCATACAGTGTAGAGCTTCACGGCAGGAACAAAACCGATTTCAGACGGGAGATTTCACAAATCCTGCAGAGACCAAATGTGAGTTCAGAGTAAGCAAATGTGGCTGATCAGAGAGAAGCAAATGCAATAATATGCAAACTATATTCAATAGAGAAAAAACAGAAAGACTTCTCCAATGTTCACCGAACGCTCAGTTTTCCCCCCCTAGGACTCTCTTCAGAACCATCGCAATAATTGTCCTTAAGATTGCTGGAAGGGAAAGTCATGACAAAAATCAGCAAAAAGATCTCATGTGAACTAGACATTAGCAATCCTGACTTGGAGAAACATTGTGGAAGGATGAGTCCTTGGATGGACTCATCCAACAACAGATATAGGAAATGACTAATACCCAGTAAGAGGAAGAGAAGCACAGAAGAATAGGGCAGTAGAAGAAGAAAGAGGAATAGAGGTTTGGTTCTCCCATACCAGAGGCTCCAGAGCAAAGACGCCCCTTGAAAAAGTCCGACACCTGGCGTCCAGGTGCTGCCCACAAGGAACGCCTCAACCAGGTGGTCTACAGCGGGTGCCCTGGTTAGAGTGAAGGCAGCACCGAGATGGAGAAGGACAAAGCTAATGTCCAGTTAGCCGGCTAACCAACCAATTGGACACTGAGAAGAAGGGAAAAGTCATAGGCATTCTAATCCCAAGATATTTGAGACATCAAATCTCAAAGCTGAGGAGTTGGAGAAATTTCCCTGTGGTCCCAGGTTCTACAGTGAGATCCAGTTCAGATAACTCTAGATGTTTCTAGAACACATAAGATGGGATCACCAGAAACAACTTGTTGAGTTAAATCCTGGCCCACACAGCAAGGTTTCTATCATTTTTGTCCTGACTTTTTCCTTCTGATGATCTTAAAGATGCTCCAATTACAGTGATAACTCCAGAGATAATGCCAGGAGGTCTTCCTGTCATGTGTTCAGAGAGTTCTGGTCTGCTAGAAAGGATCTTGGACCACACCAATTTAAAATCAAGGATAGTCAACATGTTGGCTTGTCTTTGCCTGATGAACGTGACATGTGGCCAATCAGAAAGCAACAGAAACACTGTGGGGAATCCAACACAGAAAACAACAACCATGGCGTACCAGGAAGTTTGGTGGATCTCGGAGATGACATTTTATTTTGTCTCTGTTTAACACCAACTACGGCCATTGGTTGTTCCCAATCAGCCATGTTTGTTTACTCTGAGCTCATGATGGTCTCAGGAGGTCGTGAGAAATTTCCTGTTTGATATCTGGATGCTGGTGAGTGAAGTGGTGAAGGTGTTGCTCCTGCCTCTGGTGTTTAAGGTCTCGCCGTGTGAACCAGGCATTAGGAGATGCTGCTGCTTCTGAGGAGCTACAGCATCAGGTTTTCCATCATCCATGATGAATCATCAATATACCAGGAACATCAGAAATGATTATGGTGGCTCCATGTATTTAAAGTGTTTCATTGTAACTTTTTTGTGCCTGTCTGCAGAGTCTGCTGGTTTCATTTATTCACTGGTGAAGGAAGCAGATGTGAATACTGCTTCTCTTCTTCTTCTTCTTCTGTCTTTCAGCTTGTTCACAGTTCTTCATAGGATCCTCCTGCATCCTGCCAGACCTGCTGCCTGCTCTTCAACCTCCTGAACTTCCCTCTGCTCTGACCTCATGGATCTGAAACCTTTGTCAGGACCCTTACGCAGCATTCCCGACACTTAACCGCACCTGGTGTTGACCCCTGCTCCAGTTTCCTGTCCTTAAGAGCACGGCATCCATCATGGCGGAGGGGCTGCTGCAGGTGGAGATCCCGGATTTCGGCAGCAGCGTGTTGGGCAGCCTGAACGAGCAGCGGCTGATGGGCCACTACTGCGACGTCTCCATCCTGGTCCAGGGACAGGCCTTTAAGGCGCACCGGGCCGTCCTGGCGGCCTCCTCACTCTACTTCAGAGACCTCTTCAGCTCTGTGGCTGACCCCTCCTCCTCATCTTCCTCGCCATCCTCCTCCCAGGCCGTCTTTGAGCTTCCGTCTTCTGTGACGCCGACGTGTTTCCAGCAGATCCTGTCGTTCTGCTACACCGGACGGCTCAGTATGGCCGCCAGCGAGCAGCTGGTGCTCATGTACACGGCCGGCTACCTGCAGATCCAGAACATCGTGGAGCGAGGCATGGAGCTGATGATGATGAAGGCCACCTCCTCATCCTCTCCGCTGTGCTGTGACTCTCAGGTGAACACCAGGAACTGCATCACACCATTATTTAATTATTTAACACTTAAAAACTACGTACACTCCATAAGTTGGTGCACCCACTTTGAGTAGCAGTAACTCCCACATTGTTGTGGAGGAAGATCCCACCATAGCATTTCATGCTGAGGAATGGGCTTTGACTAGGTCGATTGGTTTTGGATCTGCTGCAGTGTCTGGATCCGGCTGCTGTTGATGACCCGGTTTGGACCAAGCTCCAGCTGCTGGACTTCCTTCCAGATGGTTTTGAATTATTTTACATGAAAGTTAAATCACATCATGTCATCTCTGAGTAACTCTGGTCTGTTCACCCTGCTGCCATCTGCTGGGTGAATCTGCTGTTCACATACAATTAGAAACATTTTCTTGTTACTTTCATCTTGATGTCACTCCATGGCAGACAGCTCCCTCTGGTGGATGCTGGTGGAACTGCAGTTGCAGCTCAGATTGTTGAGCATCATCATCGTCTCTCTTCCTCCCTTTATGTTTTCATGTAAACAGACGACTTCAGCAGACGAGCTGGGGGGGTTTGATGCCCCCGTTGCGCAGCAGCAGCACAGCGCCCCCCAGCTGCAGGAGGTCAGTCCTGACCAGGCGTCTCTGAGCCCAGAGGAGTTGCTGCTGGCTGTCAGCAGGATCAAGCAAGAGAGATCCGACACGCCTCCAGCCGAGGAGAGCGGAGGAGGAGACGAGGCCAGGTGAGACTCCTCCCCCTCACACACCTGAGCACAACTTCCGTCCTTCCATCCTAACCCTCACCATGAGGTCCAGAGGACTCACAGTCCAGGGGTCAGTCAAAGATGAACTAACCGCAGCAGAACCTGGAGGCCCAGGCAGGTTTTGTAGCCCTGCTGCTCCGCCGCCAGCTGGAAGCGGTCCGGGTTCGGCTTCGATTGGGGTGGGACTTTCTGGTACGACATGTTCAGGCAAGCGTCTGCAGTGACAACCAGAACTAGTTTCCAGTTGGACTCCAGTTGGCGAGGCGAGTTAATCCAAGTCCACCTTGCTGCAGCAACAGGAAGGGGCGGGACGGACCTCAGTCTCAGACCTTATATGGAAATAAGACCATTGCGCTTCTCATAGCAAAGCTAACTTTTTTTTAGCCCTTTTTGATAACTTTGAAAACATTTACTGAACTAATTTTAGCAAAAAATGATCAACAAAAAGTTAGCTTTGCTATTAGCGCATTAACGCAGGTGTCCCCACCACTGCCTGACGAGAAAAATAAAAACCCAAAGACTGAAGACAAAATCTAGCAGCAAAAATTAATGACAAGGAATTTGTCCAGATACATTTCAAAGCACTAATTTACTTGTTTTGAAAACTTTGGAATGAAGTTCAATATCTGTGTTGTAGTTTTGCTTATCGACATTGTAGTGAGACGTTTACATTCATGCTTTTATTTCGAAGTTTTGTTTACTCAGCAGTTTTATTTCCTCATCTCATTATTTCTTGTTGTCCAATAACTTTATTTAAAACAAGAAACATACTGTTACAAAATAAAAGAAGAAATAACCATAAATATTTCTGATTTGTTTCTTTAAAATTGGGGACAAAGTACAAAATACATAAACCTGAAAGGAAAGATGCATCGTTCCTGGTTGTAGCTCTATCTATCTATCTATCTATCTATCTATCTATCTATCTATCTATCTATCTATCTATCTATCTATCTATCTATCTATCTATCTATCTATCTATCTATCTATCTATCTATCTATCTATCTATCTATCTATCTATCTGTAATCCCCAGGTGATAAAAGAGATATGAAAAATCAGCCAGATGTTGATATAAATAGATAATACCAATAATAAATGGAATATCTAACATCATTACAGAATATCAAAATGTCAAAATTAATATTGTGTCTCAGGGCAGAAATAACTGATTTGATTTATTTCAAGAAAACAATCAATCAGTAGGACAGGAAACATGTCCACACATGACCAAGAACAAAATTGTTTATTTTTCAGTTTGAAGGGTGAAGAAGTGAATCCGACGTTTCAGTTGATCTAATTGACTTTAGCTTTCAAACTTGGTTTAAATTCTGTCACTAATTTTTCTACTCCATTTGAACTGTACTTTGAAGTAACTTTCAATATTTCTAATGAAAAGAGCTCATCATATTCTTCTTCCAGTGAGAACAAATCTGACACATTCGAAAGGAGATTCTATGCTCTAATATGCTAATGACTCCTGGTTCAAGATGGTGCATTTTAGCGTTAGCTTCTACTATACTGAGTTGGTCCACTTCTCTAGCCTTAGCATCCACTGAGCACCAGCAGAGCTACTTATATGGTTAGTGTTTTATGGTTAATGTTTTAAGTTAGTGTTTTATGGTTATGTTTTGTTGTGTTTTAAAGTTAGTGTTTTATGGTTAGCATTTTAGAGTTAGTGTTTTAGGGTTAATGCAGTGAGCTGTTTACTCACCATGGGGGCAGCTGAGCTGATCCTTGCTGTGTCTCTGTCAGAGCCGATGTGGAGCTGCAGTCCTCCAGGAGTAGCGCTCTGTGCTACCTGAGCACAGGAGGTGGTCTGGTCCCGGGGCTGCAGTCGTATCTCCTGGCTGGTGCCGGCCGCTCCAGTCCAGAAGGGTCCAGCGTCCCTACTGACTCGCCTCCCTCCCAACCGCCGACCGAGGAGGAGCTGGAGGAGGATTACTATGGCAACACAGTTCATCCGGGATTGTACCAGCACATCTATGGTCACACTGGAAACCCCTACAGTGAGTTTATGGCACCAGGGTTAGGGTTCTGGCACCGCTCCAGAACCAGCTGCGTCGTCTGGTTCTCTGGTTACATTTGGATATTTTGTGTTAGTCCCTGCTCTCCTTCAAGACCAGCTGGGGGCCACTGATCAGGTGATGGGGACGGGGCCATTCAGAAGAGACCCCACAGGCCCCAGGACCTATAGGGCCCTAGACTCTGGGCCCCGGACCTTTAGGAAGGTGTGATGAGGTCTGCTCTGTATTTTTTTTCTTTTTGGTAAATATTTTGTTGTCTTGTGTTTCCTTTCTCCTCCTGACTTTAACGGTCTAGTTCAAGAAAAGCTGGAGCTGCTGCCGCTCCCATTGGTTAACGAACGCCGGCCCTGCGTTCTGGTTGGCCGGGACAACATGGCCCTGCCCGCCAGCCTGATTAGCCAGATCGGCTATCGGTGCCATCCGTCGCTCTATGCCGAGGGAGATCCTGGAGAGAAGGTGGAGCTGGTGGCAGGTTCGTTGCCATGGTAACAGCATCATAAGGAAGACAGTGTGTCATGTGACTCATCGAAATGTTCTGGTACTTTCAGGTTCAGGCGTGTTCATGACGAGAGGTCAGCTGATGAACTGCCACCTTTGTGCCGGGGTCAAACACAAGGTGCTGCTACGGAGGCTGTTGGCCACGTTCTTCGACAGGTGAGACGATACCAGAACCAGAACCAAGACCAGAACCAGAACCAAGACCAGAACCAGAGACCAGAACCAACCAGAACCAAGACCAGAACCAGCCGAACCAAGACCAGAACCAAGACCAGAACCAAGACCAGAACCAAGACCAGAACCAAGACCAGAACCAGGACCAGAACCAAGTCCAGAACCAAGACCAGAACCAGAACCAAGATCAGGATCTGAGGGTTTTTAGTCTCTTTGTTGTTTCTGTTTCTCAGAGAAATTTTGTATTTGTGTTTTAATATTTCTGCAGATCCATTAGCCGCCATATTATTCTGACATAAACTCGTTCTGATTGGCTTATTTTGGTCTCCATAGAAACACCCTGGCCAATAGCTGCGGAACAGGGATTCGCTCGTCCACCAACGATCCGAGTCGGAAACCTCTGGACAACCGAGTGTTGAACACGGTCAAACGTAAGAATGTGGGCAACAAACTGAGGCTGGTCTGCCTTCATCACACACTGAAACTCCTCTCCTCCTCTTCCTCAGTGTACTGTCAGAACTTTGCTCCCAACTTCAAGGAAAGTGAGATGAATGTCATTGCCGCTGACATGTGCACAAACGCCCGCAGAGTCCGTAAGCGCTGGCTCCCAAAGATCCAGTCGCTCCTCCCTGATGGCCTCCCCTCCTCCGCATCATCCCATCCCCGAAAGGGGAAGAGAGGAGCAGCAGGAGCAGCAGGAGCAGCAGGAGCAGCAGGAGCAGCAGGAGCAGCAGGAGCAGCAGGAGGAGAGCGGCCCGGTGGCAGCCCCTTCGAGCTGGACTTGCGGCAGCTCAGCGCCTCCTACCTCAGCCTGGAGGCGCCGACCTACACGGAGCGCCATGAGAGGGAGGCGGCAGGAGAGAAGGAGGTCCACCTTCCTCACCTGCAGTTCGCCGGCTCCCGAGGAGGAGAGGGGGGGCCGGAGGAGGAGGAGCCTATTGGGGGGGGGGCAGATGGGGATGAGAGGCAACAGACTGAACAGCCCCCAGATCTGCCCCTCTCCCTGTCCTCCTCTTCCTCCTCCTCACACCCTTCCCCTCAGCCTGCAGAGTCCGCCCCCCCTCACAGGGGATTGGCTGACACAGATATGAGGGGGGAGGGGCCTACGGAAGACAGCCAATAAGTATCCTAATGCATCTGCCTACCTGTCTGTAAATAAAACAATAGCTACCTGGCTCCACCTCTCCGTCTACCTCCCTGTCCACCTGTCTGTCTGCCTCCACCTGTCTGTCTGCCTCCACCTGTCTGTCTGCCTGTTTGGTCACATATTTATTCACTTGTCCCACTTTTCAACCTTGACTCTGTCTGTCTACCTCTGATCTTTTATTTGTCTTTCAAACCGTCTCCCTCTACCTCACTTCCTGCCCACCTGTCTACCTCTGCTCCTGTCTGTCCACCTGTCTGTCTGCTTGGCTCTGCTGCATGTCGACAGCTTTCTGCAGTCCAGCACACAGGCCCATAGCAACAGGACTGATGAAGATGATGATGACTATACTCTGATGATAATAAAGCTTGTTGATGCTCAGGTTTCTTTGAGTCGACCTGAGAAACTCGTGTGTGACTCGTTATTCAGCCGTATCCCTCTGGGTTCTGGAGTAACGATGGGAAACCTCTTCATCAGAACCCGATCAGAACCTTCATCCACCAGGAACCTTCAAAGATCCAGTGAGGATGGTGATGCTGTGGGCAACGCGTTGTTGCAACGCAGCAGTCAGCGTTGCAACAAATCTGAAGAAGCTTCTGACTGAAAGCTGTTCGTGACCGGCATGCTAACAGCTCAACAGCAACATGTCTGGGATCAAACCATCAGCTGTTTGCTAGCTCTGCTAATTAACCTCCTTGGGTTTTGATGCTCCTCTTTAAATTCTCTTCAGCTCCTTTGGGATTTGGGGTCAAAGTTCAGGTATTATTTGAGCTTTGAGATTGTCATGGTTACACATAATAACTGACTGTAAATAAGTGAGTATTTAATAATAAATAGCAGTTTATTACTACAACTGTTTGAGTTGTAATAATTAAAATATGTGAAGAATAATTGCAATAATAAATGCATCTATTTGTTCTCATGAATTCCAGTTTATTCATTAAAGACCTTTTACTTTATTTGATGTGCTCAAAACAAACTAGGATAAATTGAATGACTGATTTCTGCCGTGGAGAATCCCAGGTTCTCCGATGCTGCATGCTGGGAAAAGTAGTTTGGTTCACGGCGCCACTGTAAAACCAGAAACATTGGCCAGCCAATCACAGCAGCCCAGCTATACTAGTAACTAACCACAGCACTTCAGGAAAATTACCGACCAATCAAAAGCATAGCAACAAATCATACGTAATTAAAACTTCACAGCCAATCACAGTGTCTCCTCCATGCCACTGGCCAATTAATTCACAACAACACGCATGATGCAGTTTTACACAGCGCATGCGCACAGTGTGGACAGCTGATAACTCATCTATTATGCTACTTGGCTGTTAAATAAAAATCCAGCAGAGGAGCTTCTGGATCCGCCGCTGGACCACCGGAGCGCCGAAAATACAAAGTAAACACGGCTGTGAGGGTTCTGGTGCCGGGGTTAAAGGGCGGAAGGTGCAGATGGTTCGGGCCGTAGTGTCGAAGGCTGCTGGCCGCTCGGCGCCTTCAGACAAAGCTCAGCTAACAGCTAATAAGCTAGCATGCTAAGAGACTAGCGGCACGGAGCGGGAACATCCGCAAAGATTCGAGTTCTGACCCAAAAGGCCCGGTGACAAAGACTGTCTTAACCCATAAAAAGTCCACGTGGTTGTTAACATACACAATCCTAGTCCGTCCACCGCCCCATGGGTCTGCCTCCAGCTCTCCGGTAAGGAGCAGCGCTCGGTCTGCTAGCAGCAAGCCATTAGCTGAGGCTTGCCCGCCATCTTTTCTGGCTCGGTAGGAGGATGTTTCGGTCCAAAGAACGAGCAGAACCGAGACCCTGCAACACCCACTGCAACATCACAGGCTGCAGTTAGCAGAACACCTGCACGGCTGAGGAAAGAGGAGCGGGTGGAGCCGCTGTTTGCCTGGATGTCTGCGGTGTAGAGGGCGCTAGCTGTTAGCTACCATTAGCGGGATAACGGCAGAAGCGTGCAGGCAGCTGGACTCCCGGGAACAGTCTGGATCGGTACTGGAGTTCTGGTATGCTGGTTTGGATCAGTACCTGGAGATACGGTTGGACTTTGGGTCGGTACCTGGAGATCTGGTATACCGGTTTGGGTCGATACCTGGCAGGCGGGTTTCAGTTTGTTGCATTAAGATGTTCTGATTGAGCTGCTAGCTCGGTTCTGGATCTATTTGTAAGTGGAAGCTGTGGGAGTGAATAAATGGTTCTGGTAAACCAGATGTTTCTGGTCTGACTGAGTGTGGAGCGGTTTGGGTTTGGATTAGAACCGGATCCTGAAACCATGGTTCTGAGTGGAGGACAGGATTGAGTGTTGTAGGACAAACGGGTTGTTGGTTCTGGTTCTGAACCTCAGAGGGGTTCGTCTGCGCAGTCAAACCAAGCCACGCGTAAACAGGGTTTGATTCTACCAGAACCTGTGGATGGTCTGGTAGAATCATTCACAATGTATTTCTTCATGTAACAGAACCATTAACTGAACTTAAATCCAGTTCATCTGGATTTAAGATTGACCCATAAGCAGACGGTCGGGTTGGGTTGTCCTGAATTATTCACCTTTCTAGTAAATATGGTGATGCTCCAAGAGTTCCAGCAGCAGATTGTGGGTGTTTGGCTCCATCTGAGGTTCTGAGAAACCTAAGACAAGTCTCCTCTGATTGGCTGCTGAACCCGGTGTCTCCCCTGATTGGCTGCTGAACCCGGCGTCTCCCCTGATTGGCCGCTGAACCCGGCGTCTCCCCTGATTGGCCGCTGAACCCGGCGTCTCCCCTGATTGGCCGCTGAACCCGGCGTCTCCCCTGATTGGCCGGATCAGAGCAAGGTGCTCAGGTGCTCATGGTTCTGGTTCCATGAGATCATTACGCTGTGAGAATAGCACACATGCAGTAAGGACGCATCCATGCGCATTAAGAAGTCCGGCCTTTAGAGGAGCTGTCAGTTCAACAAACGCGACAAGTTGCAACGAAAAAAAAAATGACATGGTCATTCAGCCGCACTGGTTCTCCAGTGTTGGACCGGGCCGACCTTTTCGGCCAACTGTGATCTCTGGATGGTCTGGTTCTGCGGGTTTCAGAATCAGATTAGGGTTGTTCAGATCAGAACCCGGTTCCGTGTTTTTATATCTATGCTCTGCTTTGTGTTGCCATGGTAACCAGGAGCAGTTCTGATCCAAACACATCCGGTCTGAAAACAGTCAGTGTTTGAAACTGAAGCTTTATTTTAAATGAACAGAACAATGAAGGCCCGGTTTTGACAGAGCCGGGTTCTGACCTCAGCAGGTTCAATCAGAACCAGCAGAAATGCTGCTGGTTCTGGTTCTGACCCAGTCCTTGCAGATTTCTGTATTCCAGCAGCAGTGGGTATGTTTGGTCCGGTCTGGTTGGCCGGCCGGCCCTCTTCTCATTCTGTGACATGTTCGCTGACCGGGTTTGGATCTGTTTGGATCTGGGTCTGATCAAACCTACAGTTCAGATATCTAGATTGATAAATCATGTGTGAAGCCCCTGGGGCTGCCCGATCAGCTGCCTGCATTAAATATGCAGAAGATACCTGAGTGTAGGAAGAGCACTGCATTGTGGGAGAAGTTACTGCAGAAATCTGCAAACTGCTGCGTAACCCTGAGTGGTTCTGACAGATGAGTTACTCCAGGTATCAGTGATGTCACTGACTAATATCTGCAGGAAAAAGCGTACTTTTAAAAATATCCCAGATGTGATAATTCAGTTGCTGAAACCTTAAAAAGATTCCAGAGTCAGACTTACGCTTTTATGAATCTAACTTACTTCTGCTGAGTCATGATTTACTTTCAAGATATCTGAAAGTTAATTTGCACCAATTGGGTCTGATAAATATAGTTATGACCAGTAACTAGTAAAATGTCCTAAATTTACTTTGACTAGTCATAATTTAATAATTTATCTGAAGTTCATTGTAGACATGCTTAAGCACATCTGGATAGAAACATCCTAAATAATACTAGACAGAATAAAATTAACTCTTCATTCATCAACATGTCAAAAGAAATGTCAGGTGTCGGCAGAGTGAAGCTGATTTTATGATGAAATGGTTTGCCATACAGAGAGTTTCTGTGATCTGGAGGTGTTGCCGGGAGGCGGGGCTAACTGTGTGTGTGTGTGTGTGTTGCAGGTCGTGTGATGGGACTCAGTGTCTCTAGGGGGTCCTCTGAGCTGAAGCTCCTCAACTGAACGCACACCTGAGCGCCTCACACACACACACACACACCTGTGAGCCGCGTTTTCCCACCTCCAGGCCAGACGCTGCTGTCCCAAGGTGCATTGCTGCATCGTCCACCATGTCGGACGCCCCCGAGGCTGCGCCCGCCAGCCCCCCACCCATCACCAACCCACCCCCCCCTGAGGTGTCCAACCCCAACAAGCCTGGCAGGTAGGAGGGGGTTGATCGCTCTCTGTATCTCTCTCTATCTGCATTTCTCTCTCTATCTCTCTCATCCCTCTCTCTCATCCCTCCATCAGGAAAACCAACCAGCTCCAGTACATGCAGAACGTTGTGGTAAAGACTCTGTGGAAGCATCAGTTCGCCTGGCCTTTCTACCAGCCGGTGGACGCCATCAAGCTGTGTCTCTGGGTAGGTCATTGCCGTAGCGACGGCCCTGCGACCCCCGCACGCCGCCGCTGACCCTCTCTGTCTGCAGGACTACCACAAGGTGATCAAGAACCCCATGGATATGGGAACCATCAAGAAGCGTCTGGAGAACAACTACTACTGGAGTGCCAGCGAGGCCATGCAGGACTTCAACACCATGTTCACCAACTGCTACATCTACAACAAGGTAGGGAGCGGCGCCCCCTGCTGGCCGGATGGAGGGAGAGGCACCCCCTTCTGGTCGGAGGCTAATCCCCTGGCTTGTCTCTGCAGCCCACAGACGACATCGTTCTGATGGCTCAGGCCCTGGAGAAAATCTTCCTGCAGAAAGTGGCTCAGATGCCCCAGGAGGAGGTTGCTCTGCTGCCGCCGGCGCCCAAAGTGAAGAAGAGCAAGCAGCCGCCAGCCACCACAGGTCAGACGGGGCCCAAACATCCAGCTCTGCTGTGGCTAACGCTGCTAACACTGCCAGGGCTTCCCCCATTGTATTATAAGCCTGGCGGCCCGCCATGCTTCACTAGCCCCCCCGCCAGGCTAAGTGTTGCTTGTTCATATTTTTAAGAAAATAATCCAAAAATTAAGCATTTTTTGATTATTTTCTAACCCAGCAGAGCTAACCCACTGTATTCACTCTGGTGGTGCAGCTCTGTGATGGAGCGATGAGAATGATTTATCTTTGTGAACAAGTTATGTGGGTTGTTTCCATCTCAACAGCTGCCCAGCGTGTGGCGCTGTCTGCCCTGTAAACTTCATGTCTGTGGTCCAGTTAGCGGTTAACGAACCAGTGCTGACCTCATGCAGGTTCAGCTGGTGAGGAGCTTCACACTGGTTTTATATTATTTTTATATTATCGCGCTCTGCTAGCATCTTCTCAGCGCACAAGAAAATCTCTGCAGCGCATAAAATAAAGTCCAACATAAACTAGACATTGAGCTCAGACATCAGTTTGGACCAATAACATTTTTTCTGTACTACTTTGTGATCAAACTCAGTGAGTGACAGGAATCCAGCCAATGATACAATACGGTTCAGTTTCACTGCAGCCAATCATCACATGCTGATTTGTGAACATGTCTTGGTCATACGCGCTGTGGCACCGTGCAGGTGAGAATAGCGCCGCCCGCTGCGCCCTGCGCCGCCCGCTGCGCCCCGCGCCGCCCCCTCTGCGCCGCCGCTGCCGCCGCTGCGCCGCCGCTGCGCCGCCGCTGCGCCATGCACTCTGATGATGCCCACAGTGGACCTCAGTGAGCTCAGGAAGCTTGTGTGTGCCCAGACACATGAACACTTAGAGGGAAAATTGAACAAATGTTACATTTATGTATCTGTTACTATATTATAATTTTTGGCTCCTGAAGCCCTGGGGGCCCGATGGAGCTGCTGACCTAATTTTGATGAAGTGCAAATAATTGATATTCATTTTAATTGTAATTTTTTATTTGTTGTTTTTAAGAGCAGTTCTGGGTTTAGATAGCATCTAACTGCCGATGTTTTCCCTTAACATGTAGTTACCCAGTAATATTTTTACATTTAACATCTTTTATTCTAAAAACACGGTGGAGCGAGCGCTGGGCTGAGCAGCTTTCTGGGGGGACTGAGACTCGCTGCACTTTTAGCTTGCTGAGGTATCAGGTGTGACAAAGACATTTTAAAGCTATTTTTTGCTGAGCTGTAGTTTACCTGACTCCCTGCAGTAGAATACTGTCAGAAAGCTTTTATTAATAATGAATGATGGAAGCAGAGGGCAAATATTACAGTGCTGATGGATTATTAATGTTTTCTAGGAAAGATCTAAAGTCTGTATTTTTCCATTTATACAAATGTATCTGCCTGTTTCTGTTGTGGTAATTGTCTTTATATATGTAACCTCTCTCTCTCTCTCTCTCTCTCTCGCCCTCAGTGAGCCAGCAGGCCGAGTCCTCCGCCTCCTCGCCGCCATCCTACCCCTCCCCTTCCCCCTCCCAGACACCTGTCATCTCGACCACACCCACACCTGTGCCCGCCACGCCCCCTGTGCCCGCCACGCAGCCCCCGGCAACCATGATGCCCTCTGCACAGCCGGTCGTCAAGGTAACAGCTTCACACGAAACGACTTCCTGTCAGTTCAGTTCAGTTTGCACGACTAAAATTCAGATCAGAAATTAAATAACAGAAAAGCTTCCACCCAAAAACACAATCCTTCATAAAGTTAATAAACATAAAAACATATCGAAGTATTAATTGTTACACGTTTAATAAAAATACAAATTTAAATAAATAGAATCTGACAACCAGCTGACTGAGGTTTTGAACATCCAAAGTCAAATCAATATCTGAGAACATCAGTAATCAAACGTTCTGCAGTGATACGACATTATGTCAAAATATTTATGCATTTCTATACAAATCCAACAATAACTCCAAGAAATTGTGATTCTTGTATTCAAACACCATTTATTCCTAAAATGTTCAGACTTTCAGTCACGCATAAAGAAGTCAAAGTTTAGGGTTTTAAAAGTGAATCAAAATGTGAAAGAGAAGCAAACATGGCGGCTGAAACGACACTGGAAACATCCAATGAATCATTTATGTGAGTCAGAATCAACAGGCTCCAAGCATAGGCGCTCATGTGTGTGTATGTGTCCGTCCAGCAGAAGAAGGGCGTGAAGAGGAAAGCGGACACCACCACCCCGACCACGTCGGCCATCTCTGCTGGCCGCGCCGACTCCCCGTCCGCCCAGGACGCCAAGCCGGCCAAGCTGGCCTCCTCCCGCCGAGAGGCCGCCGCCCGGCCCGCCAAGACCCGCCGCGAGACGGTGGAGGAGGCGGCAGGGGCAGAGGTGGCGCTGGGCGGGGCGGGGGCCGGCGCCAGGAAGGCCGGCAAGCTGGGGGAGCAGATGAAGCACTGCGACGCCATCTTGAAGGAGATGCTGTCCAAGAAGCACGCCGCCTACGCCTGGCCCTTCTACAAGCCGGTCGATGCAGAGGCGCTGGAGCTGCACGACTACCATGACATCATCAAGCACCCCATGGACCTCAGCACCGTCCGGGTAAGCCCCGGTTCAGCCCGGTCCTCCTGGGTCAAAACCGCAGAGAGTCAGGCAGAATGTGTCGAAGAATGTGGCCAACAGCCTCCGGAGCAGCACCTTGTGTTTGACTCCGGCACAAAGGTGACAGTTCATAAGTTCTGGTTCTGATCCAGGTTCTCTTTCAGGTTCTGGTTCTGATCCAGGTGAGAGTCCTGGGAGTTTATCGTGTGTTCAGGATAAACTCCTGAATCACAATGAATTTTGCTATGGAGTCTCTTCCTCTCACTTCCTGTGTCTTCCTCTCACTTCCCGTCTCACTTCCCGTCTCTTCCTCTCACTTCCCGTCTCTTCCTGTCACTTCCCGTCTCTTCCTGTCTTCCTTCACTTCCGTCTTCCTCTCACTTCCCGTCTCTTCCTACTTCCCGTCTCTTCCTCTCACTTCCCGTCTCTTCCTGTCTCTTCCTCTCACTTCCTGTGGGTGTAGATAAGCCCTATTTTCATGTTAAGCTAACCCTTACGTTGAGCTCAGTGATGATGTCACTACCCACAGCTCCTCTGTGTTTCTGTTCAAGTTTTTGTAGATCTATACTAACGGCACTAAAAACCAGCAGTCAATCAGCTTCATCCTGGGGGCGGAGCTTGTAGTGCTGACGGTGATACGTTTGTGTGTCTGCAGAAAAAAATGGACAAAGGAGAGTACAGCGACCCACAGAGCTTTGCCACGGACGTCAGGTTAATGTTCTCCAACTGTTACAAGTACAACCCCCCCGACCACGAGGTGGTGGCCATGGCCCGCAAGCTGCAGGTAGGTCAGCGCGCCGGCGCCCTGACCCCACGCTGACCTCACCCTGACCCCGCCCTGACCTCACCCTGACCCCGCCCTGTCTCTCTGTGCAGGACGTGTTTGAGATGCGCTTTGCCAAGATCCCAGACGAGGGCCTGGAGGTGTCGGTCCCGTCCACCACGCCGGTGGTCAGTAAAAGCACCGCCTCCTCCGACAGCAGCAACAACTCCTCCTCCGACGAATCGTCGGACTCCGAGGAGGAGCGAGCCACCCGACTGGCCGAGCTACAGGAGCAGGTTGGTGCTGCCGACCAATCACAGGTCAAGAACATTCTGGTTTCCTTCTCCTTTTGTCTGAATCATGTTTGCGTAGCCGTACGTTGCTGTGGGCGTGTCCTCGAGCGGCCGGTTGATTGTCAGTGTGTCCCTTCAGCTGAAGGCCGTGCACGAGCAGCTGGCCGTGCTGTCGCAGGCGCCCGTCAGCAAGCCAAAGAAGAAGAAAGAGAAGAAGGACAAAGAGAAGAAGAAAGACAAGGACAAAGGGAACAAAGCCAAGATAGAAGAAGAGAAGAAACCCAAGGCCGCCGCTCAGCAACCCAAGCCAGCCAATCAGAAGAAAGCACCAGCCAGGAAAGCCAACAGCACGGTACCGGCCACCAGGTACGAGCCGTCTGACCTTTCACCTGCCTGCAGCCGTGCTGCAGCTTCCTGGGCCCACCGCGTCCGCTCTGTTTCCAGGCAACCGAAGAAAGCCAACAAGACGTCAGGCGGCGGATCGGCCAACGGTGACGACGGCGAGGAGTCGTCCCTGCCGATGTCGTATGACGAGAAGCGGCAGCTGAGCCTGGACATCAACCGTCTGCCGGGGGAGAAGCTGGGCCGGGTCGTCCACATCATCCAGTCCAGGGAGCCGTCGCTGAGGGACTCGAACCCCGACGAGATCGAGATCGACTTCGAGACGCTCAAACCCTCCACGCTGCGCGAGCTGGAGCGCTACGTCAAGTCCTGCCTGCAGAAGAAGCAGAGGAAGCTGCTGCGTGAGTACTGTGCTTGTCGCCATAGCAACGGCTTGATTACACAGAAATTAGTTACCGAGTGAAACCTGCTGAGGAAAATTACATCAACTATATTTTTAAAAAAAGGCTGAACCTCTGATTCAAGAAAAAAGTATTCATAAAAATGATGGAAGCAGAGATTTAATGCTCCACCAGGGGGCGCCGCCAGCTCCACTCGCACCACCAGGTCCTGTAGCGTTCTGGGGAACAAACTGGCCGTTTCTCACCACCTCCTACCAAAGCATCCCCACGGCATCATGGGAAATACTTTGGTTTCTCAAAGCCCCGCCCACATCGTCCTGATCCGTCACTGGATCAGGACGATGTGGGCGGCAAACACCGTGATCGGTTCAGACCGCCAGCTTCCTCACCCTAGAGCACTCAGGCTCTGCTCCACCCAAAGGCGTCGTGCACTTATTGCTCCAACCTCTAAGGTCATGGGGTCAAGGCTCGGCCGTGACCTCGGGATGACCTGCTGGTCTGAAATCTGTAAATCAATCAACCGGGCCCTGCAAATCACCCAGTCCCTGTAGGGGAAGTCAAAGGTCACATGATCAGGGCACCGTTTTTAACTCGCCCCTCTCTCTCTCTCTTCCAGAAAAGGCAGCTGGGGGCGCGGCCTCTGGGGGCGGGGCCAGCCGCCTGAGCGGCAGCTCCTCTTCCTCGTCTGACGACAGCTCCTCGACAGGCTCCTCCTCTTCCTCCGACACAGACTGAGAACACGGTTCAATTCAGACAGGACTGCTGCCACACACACACACACACACACACACACACACACACACACACACGTGGAGACTGTATGTAAATAGGCCAACATGTTTTTTAGCTCCTAGTGTTCCATTTTTCAGTGGAGAAACACGGGACAGGCCGAGGAAGAGGAGGAGGAAGACTGGAGGACACCTGGGCATCATCTTCCTCCTCTTTCTCCAGATTGGCCGGCAGTGACCCCTGACCTCTGAACACATTCCAGAGTCATCCGTCAAGCATCATGGGAAATATGGATGGGAAGTGGGCGGGGCTACCAGAGGAAGAGGAGCAGCTATCTGGTCGGCTGGTCGGTGGGCTGGGCCAGCAGAACCCCCTGGTTCTGAAGGACTCGTGGTGCAGCAGCGGTTCTGGGCCAGCGGGTGGCGCTGCAGAAGAAGCTTGTCTCTCTCCAACCCTTCTGGTCCTGGGGCTCCACGGTTCTCATGAACAGGACCAGATCCAGTTGGTTCTCCGCCGGGCCTCTCACCAGAACCGGTCCGGCGCTGCTGTCGCCATGGTAACCCAATGAGGCAGATTCTTAACACTACATTTTCTTTTTCCTCCTGTTTGGGTTTTCCGGTCGTGTTCTGACCCATTTGTGTCTTCTAAAGTTCTCAGTATATGATGTTTGTGCCGCTGTCCGGTCCGAACTCTGAACCCTCTCCGTCCGGGTCCAGAACCGCTGGAGGCCCGGTCCGATCCCTGCCCCAGAGACTAAAGGTTCTGATCCGACCCGAGGAGCTTCTCAATGTTTTTAACGGATCAGACGGGAAGTGGTACCGGTTCTGGTTCTGGCGTAAGCAGCTCATGAACCGGACTCTGGGTCGGCGCCAGGTCACAGGAAGGAGAAGGATCCGTTTGGATAGGAAGAAACGGCGCCTTCTGTTGCACATGTGACAGAACTGATCATGTAGAGTAACAGCCAATCAGGAAAGAGATGGACGGGAGTTCCTGTGGGCCCCGAGTCTCTGATTGGCTGAGCCCTGCAGCGCCCTCTGCTGCCCGTCTGTGTACAGTTCAGTTGGATTTTTATTATTTTTATTTTTTAAAATATTGAACCAAAGTTCGCAGCCTTCCTCTGCAGTGTGGTCGTCATGGAGACGGATCAGCAGCGGCGCCCCCAGCGGACAGCCCGTTGCCACAGTAACCCCCCCTTTTGATTTTAGTTGATGGTGGAGCTTCGATGCTGATAGTTAATTTTTGTATTTTATAAGAAAAAATAAAAAAGTGATTTTATGTATCTGCATGCACTCCGGCCGTACGTTACTTCTGTATGTTTGAGCACTGTATAGTAGCTGTAAGTAGCTGTGTGATAGACGGAGACCAGAACCGGGTCGGAGGAGAACCCAGCGCAGAGGAGGAACCGACTAAAACCATCAAGTGGATTAATAATTGATGTAATTACTCAAACGGGATCCTTATTTTCTGACTTCATTTGTTTTCATAAATAAACACATAAACTGACCAACAGACTCGACTCTCATTGGCTGGCGGAGCAGCAGCTGGCCCCGCCCCCTTTCCTACAGAGAGCGAAGAGGACCAAATTACAGCAAATCGACGTCGACACTGGAGATCCAGAGAAACTTTGATGCTCAGGTGTCCAACTTCAGTCCTGGAGGTTCTAATGAGCCTCGGCTCATGGCCCGGTTCTGCAGAACCTTCAGGTGGAGCAGCAGAGCCTCAGCTAAACGTCACAGGCGGCCAGCGGCCTCCAGCGCTGTTGTTTGACCCCCTGCTGTAATGTAATATAGCGAGATCAAATTCATGCTTTATTAAATGAAAATCAAAGTTAAGCTTGACCATCAGACCCAGTGGGCGTGGCTCCAACAGATCCTGGTGATTGATTGGCTGCTTCAAGCAGGAAGTGAAGGTTCCGCCCACTGACGGCCATTAATAGTTTATAAAATCACAACATTTAGTGATATGAACCGAACCGGAAGCTCCCCCTGCTGTACATGTTTGAAGCGATGGAGGTCCAAATACTTC
>CAKLNU010000783.1:172500-266267 GCA_922788865.1 Poeciliopsis turneri
GAGACGTGTCCACACTCTGACATCAAACTGGTTCCAGTTCCTCTTCTTCACCAGTTCTGCTTGCACAGAACCAGAACCACCGATGTGGATCCGGCCCAATGGACTTGATCAGACAGTTGGGTCGGGTCCAGATCACCAGTGGAACCAGTGGAACCAGTGGAACCAGTGGAATAAGAGGGATTTCCTTCCTTCAGAAATGACCAACATCCTGTCCAGCAGGGGAGCTGATAATCTATAATCTATAATCTATAATCTATAATCTAATCCATGATGATGATTAGATCAGAATCCGGTTAAAATCCTTCCTCTGCAGCAGAAACTAAAAGCAGAGATCAGATTCTGCTGCTCAGCTTCCCTGATAATCCAGATTATAATCTCACAGAGAAACCCTCAATAATCAGATCCTGATCGGTTCTGATCGGTCCAGAGGTTCCAGCAGAACCGTCTGGTACCACAGTGCTGGTTCTGCCTCTTACAGCTGTCCGGGGTCGTGCTGAGCCGTTTCTGTAGTCATGATGCTACTGGACTGTTACTTTAATCTGGTCTGCATTCTGATTGGCTGATTCCTTCCTGGAGGCGGGGCATCAGCTGGCATGATGCTGCCATCACCTGATCCTTCTGTCTTTGCGTCTCTGCTCTGTTTTGTCCAATCTCTAGTCGGTGGAATGGAGGGCTGCTGGTTCTGGTTCTGGTTCTGGTTCCTTTTTCCTGGGCACTGTTGCCCCCTGCTGGTCTGCAGGAATTTGGCTGCTTTTCCTTAGAAATACATCAAATCAAATTTTATTTGTATAGCACATTTCAGCAGCAACTGAACTGAACCGAACCGAACCGAACCGAACCGGTAAAGAGCTGAGCGGAATGTTCCTGCAGCCTGAGTCTGTTTATCTGGTTCCGGTTTATCTCCTGCTGCTATTTCAGTTTTCTTCCATGTTTGGTCCTCAGCGCTCTCTCTCTCTCTCTCTCTCTCTCTCTCTCTCTGTCTCTCTCTCTCTCTTCTCTCTTCTCTCTCTGTCTCTCTCTCTGTCTCTCTCTGTCTCTCTCTCTCTCTCTCTCTCTCTCCCCTCTCTCTGCTCTCTCTCTATCTCTCTCTACATATATCTCATGTATCTATATATATATCATACTCTATATCTCTGTCTACTCTATCATATCTATCATCTGTATCTCTCTCTCTATCTCTCTATACGATATATCTCATATCTATGATCATCTATCTGTCATCTATATCTCTGTCTATCTGATAATCTCTCTGTATCTCATCTATATCTGTCATAATAATAATCTCATCTATCATCTCTACTGATCATCTCTGTATCTCTCTCTCTCTCTCTCTCTCTCTCTCTCTCTCTCTCTC
Organism: Poeciliopsis turneri; assembly: GCA_922788865.1. NCBI lineage: Eukaryota > Metazoa > Chordata > Actinopteri > Cyprinodontiformes > Poeciliidae > Poeciliopsis > Poeciliopsis turneri. The sequence goes on from CAKLNU010000783.1 coordinate 173,855, forward strand.
TCTCTCTCTGTCTCTCTCTCTCTCTCTCTCTCTCTCTCTCTCGCCCTTCTGCAGCGGCTATAAGCGGGCCCGCGGCGCCTCGCCTCCATCTGTAGCGCAGCATGGCTCCAAAGAAGGTGGAGGCCAAGAAAGCGGAGGTGAAGAAGGTGGAGGCCAAGAAGGAGGAGGCGGCGGCCCCGGCCAAGGCCCCGGAGCCGGAGCCGGAGCCCCGGGCCCCGGAAGTGGACCTGCGCAGCGTGGTGGTGGAGTTCAGCCCGGACCAGGTGGAGGAGTTCCGGGACGCCTTCTCCCTGTTCGACGAGACGCCGGGCGGCGAGATGAAGATCAGCTACGCCCAGTGCGGCGACGTGCTGCGGGCGCTGGGACACAACCCGACCAACGACGAGGTTCTGAAGCTGCTGGGCCGGCCCAAAGCCGAGGAGATGCACGGCTCGCTGCTGGACTTCCAGGCCTTCCTGCCCATGCTGCAGCACGTGGCGCGCGCCAAGGAGCAGGGCAACATGGAGGACTTCGTGGAGGGGCTGCGCGTCTTCGACAAGGAGGGCAACGGCACCGTGATGGGGGCGGAGCTCCGCCACGTCCTGGCCACGCTGGGGGAGCGCATGACGGAGGACGAGGTGGACCGGCTCATGGCGGGCCAGGAGGACGCCAACGGACACGTCAACTACGCCGAGTTCGTCAAGCACATCCTGGCCGGGTAGCAACCAGTGGGGGAGGGGCGACGGCGCTCCGCCTTAATAAACACCTGCAGGTCTGACTGTGTGTGGTTTCTGTCTCCTGAGTCCTGGTTCCGGTCCAATTATGGTGGTTCTGTCCCTCAGACTTTCGGTTTCTGTTGCTCCATTAGTGGCTGGCTGGTTCCATCAGAACCGGTCCGGTTCAACTGCTGGGGAACCGGACCGGGTCGGTACAACATCCAGGTATGCAGAATGATCAAACTTCATGGAACTGGGAGCCCCGGATGGGGGGGCCCTGGGTGGGGGGGCCCTGGGTGGAGGGGCCCCGGGTGGGGGGGCCCTGGGTGGAGGGGCCCCGGGTGGAGGGGCCCCGGGTGGAGGGGCCCCGGGTGGAGGGGCCCCGGGTGGGGGAGACCCGGGTGGGAGCAGCTATTATCGCGTCAGTCTCAGTTTCGCCCTCAGTTGGTTGATTGATGCAAAAGCCAGACGTCTGATATGAGAAACCATCTAATTCAGTTCATTAAAATAATTAGTATAACAGGATGACAACAGCAAACAGCCACTGACAGTCAACATGTACCAGGATTGGCTACAAATCATTTTAATAACTAAAAAAGATGAGATAAATAGGATTTAATTGATGCTCCTGTTTCTAAACATGAGTTTGATAAAAACAACATCAATGAAGCACCGACTCATGAACCTTTTGATGAGTTTAATCACAGAGAGACACGAACAGTTAGAAGCTGCTCAGAGATCTGAGCTGCAGTTTAACAAGACAGCAGAAAACAACTACAGAATATCAGCTTGGTGTGAATTTTGTTTTAATTTCAAAAATAATAAAGTTTATTATTTGAGTCTTTATCATTATGAACATTTATTTATTAGACAAAATATCTGGGATTATTTAGTCCATCAGAATCTTGAGGTTCTGGTTGCTGCAAATCAGCAGAGAAATGACAGCAGCTACTGGGCTGCAGAGCCACTGGACCAGAACCGAACCGAACCGAACCGAACAGAACTGCTCATTAACCTGTTATAGAGAACAACTTGCCTCTGGAAAGTGTCAAGTTGCTGCTAATAATCAGCAACTTTAGTTTGCAGCAGCAGCAGGTGTTGAACTCCCACAACAAAAGCTCAAGTTTCATCACCTGCAAACACACACACACACACACACACACACACACACACACACACACACACACACACACACACACACACACACACACATACACACATTATCTACACACATACTACTATACACACTTTTACACATTACTATTATGATTTATATTACTATATATATCTATATTATTACATATTTATTGTACATATTACTATTATTATTTTCACATATTATTATTACACACATTATTATATTATATTATTATTATTTCATTATTATTTACTATTATTACATCTATATTATTATATATTACATATTATTATTATCTACATATTATTAATACATACATATTACATATTATTATTAATACATACACACACACCTACACACACACACACACATCTACACACACACACACACACACACACACACACACACACACACACACACACACACACACACACACATCTACACACACACACACTCACCTACACACACTGAGCTGGACATTCAACTACAGTAGAAAAGCTGCAGATTGGAGACTTCCGGTTATGGCGGCCACGTCAGAAGACGTCCCGAACTTCGCCCTGCTGTTTGCTGCTTTAATAAGGTAAAAAGAACTGCTGTTCACAAAAGAGTTATGCAAAAAAGGACAATTTAATGTATAACGCGGAGCTCGATTAAACGACACGAAGGGAAAAGCAAACGAAGCCGTTAGAACCTCCGAGGAGAAGCTAAAGCTAACAAGCTAACAAGCTAACATTGCGGCTCTGGACGGAAACGGCGAGTCAGAAAATAGTAAGTCTGATCAAATCCTGGCCGCGTAGGAATCATTAAGAAGCGAGTTTTCCTCTAAACTTGATGGAGACACTTTGAAACACGAGATGAAGGACAATAATGAACGCGTTTCCACCCCGGAAGTCGAGGTGGCTAAGCTACAAGCTAACGTAAATTCTGGAACAATGAATGATGATGAATGACACCCATAATCGCTATTTGAGTTTTTGAAGCATCTGTATAAACTTGCACATATGCATATGTAGAACTTTTTCTCCAACAAAGTAAAATCAACAACAGTATTATGAAATAGAGACGGAAAATCTTTCATTTATCATTCTCTCTATTATTTTACCTAAATGTGAAGTTAAAGCAGTAGGTCTATAACTTGCTGGATTTGGCCCTCTTTCCTTGGCTTTAAGATTACAACTACAAGCTTCTTTCATGCCACAGGTAAAAAACCCACTTCCCATATCTGATCTAATTCCAATAAAACCTTCTTAGCTGAATTACTAAGCTTGTTAACCATAATATACGTAATGTTATGTTTTCCTGGAGATTAATTTTTAGATTTTCTTAAAGCATTATTTAATTCAAATAAAGAAAAGAAGCATTTAATAAGTTATTATATCTAACATTTTCTTCTAATAAATTAACATTATCATTAATTGTACAAACTTTTCTACGATATTCTTCAGTATTTCAATTATTACAACTGAACTTTAACAAATGTTTTAACCAACATGTTTGCCTTCTTCTCCTCCGTCACAGCAATAATATTTCCATCTGTCAGAACTGGATATCCATATTCACTTCTATTCGCTTCATCATTCCCCAAACCTTTGACATTTTTGTTTCCCTACCAACTGAATCACAAAAGTTTCCCCAATAAATGTTTTTTTGCATTTTTCAAAGTTCTTTTAACAAGACCTTGTAACCTTTTATATTCAATAAAATGCTGGAAATTCTGATTTAAAAGCTTTATTTCGAGATTTAATTGCAACATCACATTCCTTCGTCCACCACGCTGCTATATTTTTCTGATATTTTCCTCTTGTCCTTTGGATTGTTTCACCTAAAATGGCTTCACAAATGGAAAACTTTACATTATCAACATCCAAATCTATATTAACCTTTTGCATTTCTTCATCACTTATTATTTTATATTTTTCCCAATCAACATTTCCAAATATTCATCTTTCTATGCTTTCATGATCAATATTTCTCATGTCCAGACCAATTTCAATAAGTACAGGATGGTGATCACTTCCTATAGTTGATTCTCTTAATATTTTCCAATTACTAATCCTGGCTAAATTCTCTGAAACTAAAGTTAAATCTAATGCTGATTCATATCCATTTCTAATATTAATCCTCGTCCCTTCTCCATTATTGATGCAAACCAATTGTTTTCTGTCCATTATTTCTTCCATCACCTCTCCATTGGCAACATTCCTATTACCCCACAAACTCTCCAGGGAACTATAAAGACAAAGATTCAACTTTGATACCAACAGCTGGACCTTCTGTGACAACGACATTGAAACGACAGATCATCTCTTCTATTGTGTGCAAACTGGAACATTTTGGAGAAACTTTCAGGCCTGGATCTTACCAAAACTTTCCTTACATCATCCCTTAAAAGGAGAGAATATAATATTTGGACCCACCCAGAGACAGAAGAACCGACATCATTCTGAACAACCTGCTGATCTTCGCCCAATTCTTCATCCACTGCTGTAAATGGGGAAATAGAGAGCTTCGACTTCTCAGCCTTTAAAACCCTTCTGATGGAGAACCACTTCAGGACCTTAAAACTGATGAATAACAAGCAGGGAATGCAGCTCTGACCCTATAATGATCTGAATTGATTTGAGAACTGAAGCCCCTTTGCCTTTATCTGTTTGTTTTTGTCCTTCTGCTTTCTCTCTGTTTGATTTATTTCTAATTTTATTTAACTTTTTCGTTGTTGTCTTATAATAATATGTGTGCTTTAAGCCTGTAAGACTTGATTTATTCAAGAATGTACATGCCACGTGATTTTAATTAAGTGTTAAATAACAGTTAAAAAAAACTTGGAAAAAACCCCCATGAGGCCCCTGATCAGTGATAGAAAGGAAGGAGATTAAAACTAGTTTTATAAATATTTGATAAAAACTTGCAATGTTTTGTGAGAGAGGACGCACTAAAATATTTAGTATTAATCAGAATCTCTGAACTGTAGGTCCCATGATACATCTGGCTAGTCAATCACAGACTGATTAGTCTGATTGGACAGCTCCACTGCTGTACCTGCGTTGTGATTGGCCAGCTGAGCGTAAAGGTGGGACTTGAGGAATTGTGGGTAACTGTCTGGCCTCCATCAGGCTGAAGATCTGATCCTGCGCCCGCTGGAAGGAGGCGGGGTCAACATCCAAACTAAGGCTGTGATTAGTGGAGTCCGCATTGACCTGGAGATGGAAGAGTTTAGTCACCTGACCATTTAGTGGCCCAATCAGAAGAGATGCCGACAGAAAGCCTCACCTGTCGCGCTGCACATGGAGATAGGAACTGGTCATAGATCTTCCTAGATTGGGTGGCCATGTTACTGAGGTAGTGTGTCCTCTTAAACTTCTCCACAGCCAACCAGAAGTCCAAGTTTTCCTCATTGAACTCTGACCTCATAAAGTCACGAAAGACTTCCACTCCATCTGACCAATGACAATGAGACACTGTCAGCCAATGGAGACTGGCTCTCCCCTGACTGCTGATTGGTCCAAGCAAACAGGAATTCTTACGCTGATTGGTCAGCAGAGCTTTCAGACTGTCTGCCCTTCTCCTAACCTCTCCTTCAGATGGTCTGGAAGACAAAGCAGAGATCCGACCAACAATGCAGTAGCACCAGGAACCGACCAGAGTCACACAGAACCAAGAATGACAGAACAAACTCCACCAAGGAGAACCAAGGAGAACCAGGACCCAGCTGGGGGGGCAAAGTCAATCCTCCAAGGGTGCTGTCAAGGTTGAGCAGTCTGGCAGGGTTTTACAAGGTTCCTCAAAGGTTCGACAATGTTCTACAAAGGTTCTTCAGGGTTCTGCAGGGCTCCTCAATGGTTCTACCGGATTCTTCAATGGTTCTAAAGGATTTCGCAAATGTTGTACAGTAGTCTACAAAGGTTCTACAGGGTCGCTAAAAGGTTATACCAGCTTCCTCAAAGGTTCTACAGGGTTTCTTGAGGTTTCTACGTTTCTATGTGGTTCCTCAACCACGAGGATTGAGAAACAGGAAGTCAGCTGATGTATGTCGACTTACAAACTTTTGGTTTTCTTCTCCTTCAGCCTGAAGTTGCTGGATTTTCCTTCCTTTGAAACAAAACAGAGAAAACTGGAACCAGTTTGAAGTAGTCAAAAATGAGGCCACCAGGGGCTGTACTGGTCCCTGATTTGGTTGAACTGGTTTATTATTGGGGTTAACAAATCAGGGCTAGAACCTTGTTTATAACGAAAAATCCCTGACCTGGGAGCTCATACTGGGTCATACTGGTCTGTACTGGTTAGACCTGTAGTATGCTCATTAGCATCATACTGTTGGACTGGGTGTGTGGTTCTGGTTCTACCTTGGCTCCATTGAGCAGCAGCAGCATGTGGTGCAGAGATGCTCCTTCCTTGGTCAGCTGGAAGGGGGGAGGGGGCAGGCTTGGGTCAAAGGTCGATGTAGATCTAAGTTGATGGATAGTGCTGTCAGACAGGAAGACAGGCAATCGAGCTTCCTGTAGCAAGGAACCCTCAGAGAGCGAGCGGCGCAGGACTGAGGAGAACAAAACATTTGACCAATCGGTCAACCGGCCGGTTGATGCAGTTTGGTTTTAGGCAGTGACTCGACACAGTCTACTTCCTGTCTTCGGTTGGTAAATGTTGTGGAATAAAAAGGTGTAGTTTTTATTCCTGATTTGATCAAAATTACTGAGTAAATAAAAACAGGAAGCAGTTTCCTCCTGATGAAGACAAAATGGCCACCCGGCAGATATCATCAACACTCAAAGCTCTGATAGCTGATCAACCGGAAGCATCACATCATTTAAAGATCCAAAACCAATAGAAACTGGTTCTGACCCAGTCTGGAAGGTTTCACAGCCATCATGGCTGATCCACTGGGTTCTTTAGGTGTCTGGCTCTGGTTCTGGACCCACCAGTGGGTCGGCAGCAAACCGGCCGAAGTTCCCTGGACCCCCAGCTCTCTGCTGTGACAACCAGAACCAGGGATCCAAACCCGGTTGTCGTGTCTCTGCAGCCTGTAGAACATTGGACTAACCCGGAGGCCTACAGCCACGCTCTTCCTCCTCCTCTTCCTCCTCCTCTTCCTCCTGGCTGGTGGGGGGGCGGAGCCCCGAACCCCCAGGGTCCGACACCTCAGAGGAACTCTCCCCCTGCTGCTGCTCTGAGGGGGAGGCAAAGGGGTCGCGGGGCCACGTGGAAACATGGGGGAGCAGGGGGAGGGGTCGCAGAGAGGGGAGGAAGGAGAAGATGGACAACAGACGAGTCTGAAAGCTGGAGGGAGGAAGAGGAGGAAGGAAGTTGTTCTTTTGTGTATCTGATGTGGTGCCTCCTGGCACCCTATCAGGATGCTTACCTGCCAAGGGAGTGTGGTCTCCATGGCGACCAGGCAGCGCCGCCGGTCGTCCCGGAGACAGAGGCCGACCCGGACCTTCTGCTCGGCGTTGAAGGCCTCCAGGCTGAAGACGCACCGCCAGCCGCCAGCAGACCTCTGCAGGAGGTGGAGCCTTAGCGGTTCCCACGGAACTAGGACAGGAAGAGGAACAAATTCACTTCCTGTCGGAGGGGCACGTCTTCACCCGGCAGCGGGAGGAGGTCGGGTCCAGGAGAACCGGCTGAGGTTCTGGTACCTTCTCTGAGCCAGAGCGCATTCAGGTACAGCGGGCTCCGGAGGACGGTGCAGCAACCGCCTTCCTCCTGTCTGGCAAGAAGCAGCAGGTCAGAGAAGATCAGGACGGAGACCTGGAGACAGGGAGCAGCTGAGAGACGCTTCCACCTTGCGTTATGGTTTGTTCCAGAACTTCAGGACATTTCCTGCAGTTTTACTAGACCTGCTGAAGATTTCTAAACCAGAACCAGAACCAGAACTTGGTACCTTGGAAGGAAGCAGATCGGCTTGGTGCAGAATCATCTCCTCGGACATGCGCAGGGTTCTGACCGGGCTGCAGAAGTCCAGAGGCTGAAACAACACACACGTCATGGTTCTGGACCAGAACCAGGTTCTAACTGAGCCAACCTTAATGTTGGACCCATGGCAGAGTTCTAGAGACGGGGGAAAATTTTGACCTGGACAAAAAAGGGGAAGATGACAGTTTTTGGTGGAGGTGATGTGTCTCCATATCCGGGCCACAGCAGATGGGACTGAAAGATGGTGCAGTTCTGGTAGTTTCCAAGGTTACCAGGTGGACCCAACGCCATGGGTTGTGAGACGGGCAGGGTGGAGGAGTGACCAGCGCTGGCTGGCTGAGACATTCCAGTCTGAGTATGAAGGAGGTTCTGATCTCCGCTAGGATGGGTCTGATGGAGACAACCTGCAGAACCAGAACCAGCTCCATCAGGCTCTACACGGTCAACACCGGATCAGATCGGGTCAGAATATAAGTACCCATGGTGCTGTTCCTGGTGTGGTAAGCCGGCTGCAGGAGCTAAAAGAAGCGAGAACATTACAGCAGAACCACAGAAGACCCATCAAAACTCTGGAGTTTCGAAAACAAACCAGTAGTCAGAACCAGTCCCCTTATTGGTTCTGGCCCAGTTTAAACGGGTCAAGGTCGACTGTTGTTTAGTAGTAGCTCAACGTACTGGTTCTGATTCGGGTTAATTGGTTCTGACCCAGATGAGGTGTAGGCAGGAGTTGCCCTGCCCCTGTGACTCACCTGTTCTCCTGGGGTGACAGGTGAGAGGATGATGTAATTGTCTCCATTTGAAGACGTCACTCTGCTGTCCTCCTGGCTCCGGTCCTCCTTCCCATCTCTCCACAGAGAACCCAGAACCCCCAAACATGACCGCAGCCCGTGGCCCTGCCCCCACCTACTGCTGTGCTTGCTGTGGGCAGGGTGAGATGCAAACTTGTTGCTTGATACCTTGGAAACGGTAATATTGATCCTTGAGATGCTGCAACTAAATGTCCAGAACCAAGCAAGACCTGGCAGGTACACCCGAGTGATCAGCCCATCAGAGGCCTTGTTGGCAGGCAAGCGTTTGGACTCACCGGATTGTAAAGCTGTGGGTGGAGCCACGTCTCGCACACTGAGCCCAGCTCGGGTAAACGTCTCCAGACCGCCAGGATGACCCGAGATGGACAGCTCCTGCTGGGACACTGCAGGTTTAGAACTGACCTGAGGGTCAGTTCTGAGAGGGCGGAACCAGGGGGCGGGGCTACCTGATGGCTTGGGCCAGGTCGGCACAGGTCCAGGTTTCCACAGGAAGTCCGTTGAGCTGGAGGACCGAGTCTCCCTGACGGAGTCCGGATCGCTGAGCTGGTCCCCCTACCAGAACCGACCAAATGAGACCAGGCAGATTTCCTTCATACCAATTTAACCAGTTCAACCAATACTGGCTGCAGTTCAGGCTACATTCAGACATCCGGTTCATTTAGGGTTTCAAGAAACTTGTTTAAACCAATTTAAATCTGATGTGAACCAGTTCACATCAGATTAAACTGGTGCAAACTGGTTGAAACCAGTTTGAATTAATGTGGACCAGTTTCAACCAGTTCTCCGTGTGATGTGAAGATGGTGGGAATCTCACCCGGATCTACAGCCTGGACTCTGACGGGATGATCGGAGAAGATGGTGAACCCAAAACCGTCCAACCCCCGGAGAATGCTGACCTGCAAGAACCGGACCAATCAGGTCAGAACCGACCTGTCTCCCTTTCCCCTTGACCTCTCTGTGACCCCTGTATTCTGCTCCTGGTGGTTTCTGTATTTAGGTCTGAGTGAGCTCTCTCCTCCAGAGAGGTTCTTTGGATGCTTCTGAGGAGGCCCCTCTATGATTGGCTGCTTCTGCAGGAGGTGCCAGCAGCTGATTGGTTCCTGAAGCTTTCAAATCTGGGCCAGGTGTTGGCATAGCAACCAGCAGGGGGCGTCACAGTGACCATCAGCAGCTCTCATATTATTGCCATAGCAATGCTTGGAAGGCCGTCACTACCTCCCAAGCATTGCTATGTTTTTCTCTCGGGCTAGTACATTAACATTAGCAAAAATATTAGCATTTCACTGGCGCTGCACTGGTGCACTGCCACTTTCCACTGCAGCAGAAAGCTCACCGTGGGAGGCAGTGAAATGCCGTTTCCCTAAAATAAGCTTTTAGTTATTTTTCTTCTCGTCATGTTTAGCTCACTGAATGGAGTAAGTTAATGTGAGACAACATGCTAGTGGGTCCGCTGGCAGCATTTAGGCTAATATTTTAACTAGTACACTAGTTCTAATCTACTGAATGGAGTAAGTTCATGTTAGTCAATAAGCCTGTGATTCTCCACATGCTATTGTTATTATTTTAGCTAAGCTTAGCATTGCTAATTTTTAGCATCACAATGCTGGGTTCCAACCGACAGGCACACTTTGGCGGGCCACGTTTAAATTTGTTCAGAAATGTTATAGTTTATTTATGTTCATCTCTAGAACAGAAGCAGAACCCGGTTCAGCTGTGGTTCTGCTCCAGCAGTCCATTCTGGTCTGAGCCATTTCCATGGTTTCCATGACTCTGCAACCAGATGTAGTGACGGAAAGGTCACCTCATCCTGAGGCTTTGTCGGCACAAAGGAAGGTAAATGTCCCTGAGTTCAGACTGACAGGCTGAAATTAAACCCTGCAGGCCTGAGGGGCCGGCAGCACGGAGGATTCTGTTCTTGGTTCTGATTCCATTTCACTGCCAGACCTCGGATGGATCAGAACCGTCCTATGAAACCTGAGGGAGGTTGTGGTTCTGGTTCTTTGTGAGGAACCCAGAAGGATGACACAGAATTTCTTCTACCAGAACCATGACCCAACACAACAGATTGAATCAATTCTGTAAGGCCAACTGAATGTTCCATGCTTTTATTTTGATGACATTCTGTATAACGTATCTATGGTAACAGGACAGAGCTGCTGGAGAAGGAGAAATGAAAGAAAAGGTAAAGAGCAAGAAAAACTCATAAAAAGCAACTTAAATTTGGCTTCAGTCAATAAGGAGCAAGGTCACGGCGGCTGAAGTATTTTTACTCTCCCTGGGAAACACTGAAACGGGAAGGATTGCAGTGTTAGGAACAAACTTCTTGACCTCTTTGTCTGACCAGCTCTGGGCCCGGAAACGGCTCAGAACCAGATCCAAAACGAATCCAGGATACACACAGCCTGATACTACAACTAGAAGCCGACTGGAACCGTTCCAATCGGTTCTGAACTTGGACCCGGTTGAACATCAACCTGAAGAACCAACAGAAAAAGAACAGAAAGGTTCTGATCCAGGCGACCGGACTTCAGAAATGAACTGTGTTAAATATTCTGATAGTTCTGAATGCTTTTTGTCCGATCAGGTTATCATCTGTTTGATTAAATCAAAGTTTGAAGGTCATTTCAGGGTCATCTCCCATGATAAACAGTCGAATAAAAATTTAATATATTAAAACGGAAGAAACAGAAACAATCTTCCACAAAACTCAGACTAAATTCAGTTTCTTCAGAAATGGCCTAGTCCAATCCTCACCTCACCCAACACAATCCTGAGACTGGATTTTCTGTCTGAACTCAAATCCAGGAAATCTAGACTTGAACTTGTTAATAGTAAAAACTTTTTAGTGCTATGTTTGACCCGGGTTCTGAAGAGGTTTTGGTGGTCGGTTTGGGTTTGCTCACCACCAGGCGACGAGACCGGCAGAGAACCGAAGACTCGGAGCTGGCGACTTCGCCGTAGTCCGAGTCCAGACCACTGAGCCCGCTGGATGCCGCGCTGTGTCGGGTCGACACTCTGGGTCCACCTGAGCGGGTCGTGGTTCTGACGGACCAGGTGGTGTTGGCTGTGCCTCTGGGGTAGTTCAGGTCACCATCAGGACCTGAGTCCGGAGCCGAGTCCAGAGTGTGTCTCAGGTCAGCCGCCAGGAGGGATCCGCCATCATCCTCGTCACTTCCAGTACCGAACAAAAACCAAGCCGCGTTCTTCCAGAACATCTTGACGATCCAGGTCCAAACCAACCAGTACAAACAAACAGGTCCAAACCAGCAGGTCCAAACCAACGAGTCCAAACAAACGGGTCCAAACCAGCGAGTCCAAACCAAAGGTCCAAACCAACAGGTCCAAACCAACGAGTCCAAACCAACAGTCCAAACCAAGAGTCCAGACTCAGCGAGAAGCAAACAGAATCAGCGGGACCCTCCGGTGTTCACCAAGCCCCCTAGGTTCTAATGGCTCCTGTTGAACATTTGGAGCTCAGGGAGCCACAATGAATCATCGATCGGTGGAAGGTCCAAATGAGGCTACTTCAGATTCTGAGACCAGAACCGGAACTCAGCAGATTGCCCAACTTGAACTGGACCGGTTCTGAAACCGAGTGTTCTGTCCAAGCACCAAGAAGAAACAGAAATGTGCAGTAAGATCCAGAACCATCAAATCTAGACCCGACACCAGAACCTCAGATTGGATCAGAACCGCTCTCAGGTCCGATCCATCTGACTCGCTTCGCGGGGAGCGAGTGAGAGAGAGAGGCGGGCGAGGCACTGAGGTATTCAGAGGGTCACATGGTTTATGGCCTGTTTCTCATCGCCATGGTAACCCCCAAGCCAGAGTGCTGCTCCTCCCCTCCTTTATAAATATAGGAACGGCGAGGACAGGCGGCGGCGCCACTGGGACCGACCCGGCTGGGCCCAATGCAAACCGGTGAGTCTTCCTGCTTCCCTGTGTTGAGGCGCTTACCCAGGGCAAGTACACAGATATGCTTCTACACACATTACACTCTCATACTTTCACACAAAGGCCTTTGTATTTGTAACAGATACAGAAACTGAATCATCTCCTCACTCCCATCTCCAAGGAAAGAGAGATTCAGGTGACGCAGGACATCTGATGACCACTGGGTGTGTTCTTAGATTATAGTCAACGAATCTTCCCGTTTTTAATGATATTCTGTTTAGACTCTGGGCCCCTTGTTTCACTTCTAGTCTGTGATGGTAAGCGTCTCTTTTTTAGCGCTAAAAAAAGAATAAAAAAAGTAAAGTCTGATAGCTTTGTGTTGGCTGATTTGCTGCTCGTGTTCTTGCACATTTTTGGTCTATCGGGTTTAGAATACATCATGTTTTTCACAACACCTGCAAACCAGTCGGATTTGAACCCTCCTGCAGTGAGGCAGGTGAGGGAAGCGACCCACCGGACCGCTCCTCCCAGAACAGCAGGAGGGTTAAACTGGGAACCAGATTGATACTGGTTAGCGGCGTTAGCTGATCCCAGCAAACTGATGTTCAGAGGCCTCATGTATCAAACTGCAGCCTTCACTCTGAAAACTGGCTTGAGGACAAATGCAGGAAGTTCAGATGCATAAAGCCGTTGTGTGTCCACACACACCTGCATGCAGCTCCTGGTTCCTCTCTGGTCTCACAGCAGGAACTGGTTCTGGTGGTTACACTGGTTTGGACTTGGAGGAAGTCGGGTTTTCTCCGCTGCTCCTTTTCTCTGGATCAATCTGCCTGCAGATCTGGATCATAAAACTTTTTTTATTTGTTGGTTTGTACTGTGACTTTTCTGTTGTGATGTTTTATTTTATTTCATTTACTTATTATTATTACTTTTATTAGTTTTCTCTGTCTTTTCTTCAACTTATTCTATTGTGTTATCATTTTTATTAAAGCCGTTTTAAACTTAGTTTTTTAAATGCTAAATAAATAAATCTGACAAAAATTACTGAAAAACAAACTGCAAGATTCCAAAACAAAAAAATAAGTTAGTCCAACCGTCATAAAGCCACGCAATGCTAAACTTTTCTATTCATTAATGTTTCTCCCTGTGACTTATTCATGTCTGCAGTGTTTCCATCGGTCCTCAGCTCTGACCATTTTATGGACAAATAATTGTTTTGATCATGTTGCTTTATGTTTGTGTGTTTAAATGATCTGATTTCTCATCAGAAACGAGAAACAAACTATAGAGTTTAAATGTTAAGATATGATCCTGGTTCAGTGGCACTGATATAATCTCTGTTACACCTTTATGAAAATTTAAGGCTATAAATAGAAAGTTTTAATGCGTGACTCCACTTGATAAAATTCCTCATAAATATTGATTCAATACAAGTTATGTGTTATTTAAGTTATAACTTGATAAGTTGCTTTAAATCTTTTTAGGTTTTTCTGTCCTGGATGGCTGAGAATCTATCAGTTGGCAGAAATAATGAGGGGCTGGGAAGAATCATAAGTTGAACTTAACGCTCAAAGCTGCAGAGTTCCATCCATCCATCCATCCATCCATCCATCCATCCATCCATCCATCCATCCATCCATCCATCCATCCATCCATCCATCCATCCATCCATTTTCCGTCACCCTTCTCCCTTACGGGGTCGGGAGTTGCTGGTTCCTCTCCAGCTGCGTTCCGGGCGAGAGGCGGGGTCACCTGGACGGGTCGCCAGTCTGTCGCAGGGCAACACAGAGACAAACAGGACAAACAACCACACACACACACTCACACCTAGGGAGAATTTGGGAAGGCCAATTAACCTGACAGTCATGTTTTTGGACTGTGGGAGGAAGCCGGAGAACCCAGAGAGAACCCACGCACGCACAGAAAGTGCAGAAAGACCCCGGGCCGGGAATCGAACCCAGGACCTTCTTGCTGCAAGGCAACAGCGCTACCCACTGCACCACTGTGCAGCCCAGCTGCAGAGTTTTCATAGAAAAATATCCAGATGTTTTGTGTGTGTGGTTTTAGAGGCTCTTTGTGGAAGATGGTTAGAAATCAAAGCAGACATTTCTGTTTTTCTGTCTCTGCTCTCGGCTCCCTCACGCTGAGCTGCTCCCGTTTCAACAAGCTCTTCTCATTAACAGGAGAGTTGGAGAGAGAAATATAATCAGATATTTGTTACTTTATCAAAAAGACAAAGCTTAAGTTTATCAAAGCAATGCAGCACTTTTCATTTATGACAGTTTATCAGTTCATCTGTTTTTACAAACTGAAGTCTGGAGCCGGAACCTTTCTGTTGTGTTTCTGGTAGGCCTGTGAATGTGACGCACAGGCGACATCCACTAACAGCAACGGAGGACGAACAGCTCCAGTCGGCTGGAGGCTTCATTCAAAACCGTTTAAAACCAAATCAGTTCAGGATGAAGAGAAGCTGCAGGAATGATCAGGACTTCCTGGAGCTCTGGAGAGCAGAGCAGCTAACGCAGCAACGCGTTATGGATCACTTATAGATCGGTTATAGATCTGCTGTAGATCACTTATAGATCTGCTGTAGTTCACTTATAGATCAGTTATAGATCTACTGTAGATCACTTATAGATCTGCTGTAGATCACTTATAGATCGGTTATAGATCTGCTGTAGATCACTTATAGATCAGTAACTCTTTCAGTGAAACGTGTCTTACAGATTAATGTTTTTATTTTTGATAATTGTAATTATTTTCTGCTTCCTGGCATTTCAGTTACCAGCCAGGTTCATCTGAACTGGTTTATTTTGAACTGGGTTCATCTCCAGCCCGGTGCACATCATCTTTGTTCTTGTCGAGGGCGGCGCTGTGTTTCACCAACATGGACAGCACAGGCTTTTGTTTTCCAATATTTTTGTGCTGAGGACATGGAGCATCCTGATTGGCTGAGGACATGAAGCATCCTGATTGGCTGAGGACATGGAGCATCCTGATTGGCTGAGGACATGAAGCATCCTGATTGGCTGAGGACATGAAGCATCCTGATTGGCTGAGGACATGAAGCATCCTGATTGGCTGAGGATCAGTTCCTGGTTGGTCGGGTCTAGATTTTATTTTCTGGAACAAATCAGCATTTCTCCACTTTACTGAGATTCGTTCAGGTTTTTATTTATTAAAGATAAGAAGGAAGAGTTATTGATCCTGCAGGTTTACATCAAAGTGAAGGTCAAAACTTTAGCAGAGGTCAGAGTTCAAACCAAACCGTTGGAATTAAAAATGAAATAAATCAATCATTTTCTCATGTCTGGTCATCTTACTCAGAACCTGGAGGAGGAAGAGAGCTCAGCCTTGAAACCTCCAGATCTTCATCATCACTTTCATCTTTATCACCATCATCTTCATCATGATCATCATCATCTCACAGAAATCAAAGCAATAACAGAAAAACTTGGACTCCAGGAGGACAGATCCGAAGCTGAACTTCCTCCATCTTTCCTCTCCTCTTAAAGTAAAACCTTAGGGTGTCAACTCCACAGTTTCCATGGCAACTACACCCTCAGGTGTCCTGCAGGTGTTCAGGCTGAACACTGGAGATCTTATCGATGGATTGCAGCAGCTGAGAGACCAAACGGAGAGTCTCTGCTTCCTCCAGCAGCTGCCTGCACACACACAGAAAGGTGAAAGGTCAGTGAGAGCTAGGCTCCAACTGCTGGAAAGTGGAGAAACTGCATCAGAGAGTGAGCTCATGAAAACCACTGAGCTGCTGTGGTCACATGACCTGAAGCAGCCAATGGCGGCTCAGCTCCGGCCTCTGGGACCTGAACATCTGGAGAGGCTGAGAGCATCTGGAACTTGGACCTGCAGCACCAGAAACTTCCAGAGGGGAAGCGAGACAGCAGCTCAGCGTGGCAGAGGAAGAACGTCACTTCAGGTCATCTGGGACCAGGAAGTGTTCTGACCAATTATAATGATTATTTCTAGTGGTCAATTACATTGATTTTTCATGAGCCTTAATGGTGCACATGCTCAGTGCACTTCAAGTGTGGCGGAATGACAGACGTCATTCCGCCACACGACACAGATTGCCAATACGACAATCTGTGTCGTATTGGCAACGACACAGATTGTTTTGATTACACACAACTGAAATTGAGCACCGCTGGCTCCGCCCACTCAGTGTCCTGCAGATACTGACCTGACGGAGGAGTGGGCGTGGCTTGCTGATTTGCTCAGGTACTCAGCCGCCACCTGAGCGTTTTGTCTCATCGTCACGACGACCTCAGATTCAGCAGCCTTCAGCCGGTTGTTTTCTGATCGCAGAGCATCTGCCTCCACCTACACACACACACTGCTGTCAGGCCAAATCAGGCGGTTTTGTCCAGGTTCTGCTGGTTGAACCTGAACGGGTCAGCACCTGTGGTCCAGTTAGATCAGTGAGGAAGTCTTCAGCAGTTCCAGTGGAGGAACCGTTTCCGGTTTAACAGAAAGATCCTGGACAAGCCCCCAGGTTTTCCTCAACCCTCTAGAGCAGGGGGGCCCAAAGTGGGTCCTGGAGGGCCGGCATCCTGCATGTTTTAGTTCTGTGTCTGGTTTAAGGCACCTGGATCAAATGGCAGCTCATTAGAGCTGCTGAAAAGGTTGTTGGTACCAGGGAGAGACTAAAACGTGCAGGATGCCGGCCCTCCACGACCCACTGGTAAGGACCAACACACACCTGGATCCAGGTTTACCTGCAGCTGCTGAAGCTCCGCCCTCAGTCTGGAAACGCTGCTCTCAGCCTTCACTGCTCGCCTCTGAAACACAGACACACACACACACACACACACATCTGTCAGTTCAGGTGTGAACCGATCCTTCTCCTTCTCCTCCTTCTCCTCTGCACCTTCATCAGCTGCAGGTTCTGCTCCACTGACTGCACCATGCTCTCCAGGTCCTGCACCTCCTGCTCCTCCTGGCACCTCCTCTGCTGCAGCTCCTCAGAGAGCCGCCTTGCCCTGCAGCAAGGCATGCTGGGTAAACAGGGCTCCGTGCCGCGCCGTGACTGGTCGGTTGCCGCTCACCTGGACTGATGGAAGTCGGCTCTCCTCTGCAGCTCCCTGACGCTCTGCCTCAGCGCTAAGTTCTCCTCCCTCATCTGGATCAGAACCAGAACTCAAATCTTTTAGTGCAGCTCCTAAAAATACCCAAATATTTTGGTGTTTCAGGAGAGATGGACCCGGTTCTGGTTCAGAAGCGGGTCCAGGCATCTACCTGTGCTTCCTACCTGTTGGATCAGGCTCCGCCCCCTGCTGGCGTCTGATTGGTTGAGGGGCATCACATCTCCTTCAGGGTTGGAGGAGAATCTGGAGGACAGGAGTCAGCTGTTACCATGGAAACCCACAGGTGAGCCAGGTCATCTCTCCCCAGCAGCTGCACCAGGCCCGAACCTTCAGAACCATCTCAGGTTCTACTGGGTCCATTCTGGAACCAGAAGCTCCAGAACTTGGCCCGCTTCAGGTGAGCGGAGTCCAGAGGAAACCAGGAAAACCCGAGAGGTTCTGGAGGAGAGAGACCAGAAATAGGTTCTCCTTGATACAGCCGGGTTCATGACCCCAGACTGTCGGTGTTCTGACGATCTGAGCTACCTCGTCAGATTTCCCTACTGCAGCAGGAATAGATAGCCAGGTCTGTCTGTCCGTGCTACCCGTCCAAAACTGCTACCGTCATGTTTACAAACAAACTACAGCGGCTTGTTAATGTTAAATATATTGGATTATCTAGTGACTGAAGTGGAAGCTTAGCAGTTAGCAGTTAGCTTAGCATTGAACAATTCATATCATGACGAAACCAGAAGATCTGAATATCCTACCGTTTGAAATGAAAAGCTGCAGATGCAGCGCTGATCCTTTACCATCATATCTACATCATATCTACCTGTTAATATCTGAAATACAGAGGCGTTTGTTAGAATAAGACAGGATCAGATGGAAACAGGTTTTATTGGAATTAAATTAAAGACTAATCCAGATCGCCGCAGATCTATTTTGCGCATTAATCTGTTTGAGCGACTTTATGAAATGCAGCCACAATGTGTCACTGAAATGATGGGATATGATTCATATGCACTGATATTACAGGCTATTCAGTCCCACATGCTATCGCTAAGATCTATTTAGCAAAGTTTAATAATTAATAAAGAGTGTAATTAAACTAAAATGTTTGAAAATATAGGGACAAAATAGCCTAAAACAACATATTTAGTCCTAAATAATGATTTCTTTACAGTAACGACTTTGCAGACCAAACTAAAGCCATTTATAAATATTTTCATGAGCCAAGCGGGGCGTGCTGCAGTGGCGTAGGACTAAATAAAGAACAGGTTCTTTATTTAAATTCAATAAAGCTTACCGTAATCTGCAATGAAATAAAACACATGAAACAAAACTTCCACAGGTAGGACAGATCTACAAAAAATCTGCTGAGTCAGCAGAATGTTGATGTGCATCACCACAAGGTAGGACGGATTGACGGGTAGCACAGACGAACAGAACACCTGGCCCAGGAGTCAGATCTGACCTTTGACCCGGAGAGGGAACAACCCACCTTGTCTCCCCTCTTCTATGGTCTTCATCTGCATCCTCTTCCTCCTCGTTAGTGCAGAGTGAGGAGCCGCTGTCCACTAACGGCTGGAAGCTCCACCCCAAAGTCTCCTCCTGATTGGACAGACTATATATATAAATATATATATATATATATATATATATATATATAAATATATATATATATATATATATATCTATAGGTGGAATGTTCACAAACATGCATGTGGGGCAAATTAGCCAAATCTAATGTAGCTGAATACTGTCAGTAGCATGTGGGGCATCACTAGCATGTTGTCTGTAATTAACTTACTCCATTCAGTATACTAAAAATTGCTAACAAGTAGGAAAAATAGTTAAAAGCTAATTTAAGGTAAAAGGCTAATGCTAATGCTCGGTCCTGCTGTGATTTGTTGCCATGGTAACAGATCCTCTGCCAGCTGCCGTGTGTGAGACAGAAAGGTGGAGAAAGATTTCTATTTTTGTGAGACACCCAGTTTTAATGAAAAAAGTGGTCCAAACAACTCCTTCCTGTTCGGGAACCGTGATACGTATCAGAAAACCGTTTGAAGCGTATGAGAGGGATGTTTGTCTTCTCCGATAGTCCTGCAATTCATATCTGTACCTCACTCACAGTAATAACAGCAATGAGATAAAAATGGTGTGTGCTGAGGTCTGACATTTTTCTGTCTGGCTGAGCTTGTGGAAATCCTGTCGCATGACTTCGCTCTGAAGCACCTTGACAGAAAACCGTAAGCCTTAGGAAAATTTTGAAAACATTTTACCGGAGCAGGCATGAATATCGATGTCAGGACCGAGTTTGATACCGATAGGGCGATATTTGTGGGCATGACGGCGATTTCAAAATTTATTTGGGGTCAGAATCGCACTGCTTCCCACACTAACAAAACGTCAGATGCTTTCTATGTAGCTTTGCTATATAGAAAGACACATTCTAGATCAGAGGAGCCCAAACCGTCCGACACCAACATCTAGTTGTTCTCAAAGCAGCTGCTGAGATCCACTGAGATCCGCTGAGATCCACAGAGATCCACTGAGATCCGCTGAGATCCACTGAGATCCACTGAGATCCACTGAGATCCGCTGAGATCCACAGAACACCAAGACATAGAAACTGGAAATCGCCTCATGACACCAAGACATAGAAACTGGAAATGAAACCCTGTTGACTCATTTCTATACAAACATCCATCAGTTATATCAGAAATGATAACGTGATAGAAAACCTGATAAACTCATTTCCCAGTCAGGTTACTGGTTCCTCAGTCAGGTTACTGGTTCCTCAGTCAGGTTACTGGTTTCTCAGTCAGGTTACTGGTTCCTCAGTCAGGTTACTGGTTTCTCAGTCAGGTTACTGGTTTCCCAGTCAGGTTACTGGTTTCCTCAGTCAGGTTACTGGTTTCTCAGTCACAAGCTGGTTGCAGTCAGTTATGGTGGATCTGAACTTTGACCTCAATATGCTCAATATGAGCAGAGATTACGTTAAAAGATTCAGTCCGTTCCGATATCAGGTTTCCAGGTTGATATGTATTGATTATTGATGAGCCTCTCATGAACACAGCGGCGGCTGATTGGCTGCTTTAAACTCCTGATCTGCTGTCAGTCGGTCTTTCAGTGGCTTTTTATTGTTAATGGATCTGAAACGCAACTTAATAATTACTGACAATATTCATTTTAACATGTTTTGTTTATTTTATTATTCTAGAATGAAGCTACAAATGTTTAGGATGTTGGTGAATATTTTGATGAGCCTGTCAGAACAGGAAGTTCTGCTCTCAGCTTCCTGGAGGCCTTCAGTTTGTCACCTGCTGCAGAGACTCAAAACCTGATCGACTTATTGATCGCCGCTGGTCTATCGGGTGCCTGCAATGCAATGACTGACTGCTCTCCCTATGCATTGCTATTAGGCCTGTCGCGATAAACGATAAATCAATTAATCGAACGATAAATTAAAACTATCGACCTCATTTTAATTATCGGCTATATCGTTTCTTCCTGCCTTTTTCTCTTACTGTTGATGACACTGAATGAAAAAAGGCTCAACTCCGTTTCTCTCCACTTCCTCCCTTCCTCTCTTCCTTAGTGTAATGCCCAGCGCGCTGCACCATCTGATGTCGCAGATTGTCGGCCCATTATCAAAACCTGAGACACATTAGCCAACAGAAATCCTCGGTATAACGGTTCGATCTAAACCGTGTTGTGTCCAACAATGGACACAAAATAATGAGTCCAGTTCACTAACTTTGAAACCAGGCATTAATCAATTCCTTACTACAATCTACCTGCAATGCATGTAGCTAGTGTCAGTCTGACTGAATGAAAATCATTATAACTATTTATGTCACGTTAACGAAGAACAGCTGAAAAGTTACCGGGTTTTCTGGTAGAAATTTTGCTCCAACTCCTCCCCTAGTTATTGATATTTTCTTTGCATGAACTGTTGAATAAACATTCATGTTGTTTCCGATGTCTGCTGGACTTCGGGTTGCACCGTGTCAGCTGTTCGGGATTCCCTCCGTGTTTCCCCTCAGAAAGCAGGAGGGGAATCCGCGCTTTCTGATTGGCTACCGGTCACATTCAACAGGCTGCGTCACTCTCCCAGTCTGGATAAATCCTTGATTTAGATCGGAGCGGCACAACGATCTACCGTAACACACAACACTAGTGACGATCTCAGAATGAAGAACGTTCTCAGATTGTAGTTCATGGTGAAAAATCCTGTAGTTTGAACTATTGCATCAGGCAGTCGGATGTCTCTCTATTTAAATCTAATGATTACTGAAGGCCAATATACTATACAGACTTCATAATCTGCACTCTTTTGGTTGAATGCAGTATTTATTTCCACTTTGGCTTTATGTTGTTTAGTTTTTATTCAAGTACATTTATTGTTAATGGAAACTAAGAATCTATTTTATTTTTGGTTTTGGTTGTTTTATTTATTTTGTGTATCAGTCCCAGTGTTAAGTGTCTTTTGAAAGTAAAGTGTATCTTTGGCAGAAAATCGCATGTATTATTACGTAATTTCCATTAAATCAATGTAAAAAGGTCTTCAAACAATATTATCGTTTATCGCAATAATTTTTGAGACAATTTATCGCCCAGTAAAATCTGTTATTGTGACAGGCCTAATTCCTATGGGCATAAAGCTGATAGAGCATTTCCATCATCAGGTCCAGGTTCTGCTGGTCCATACCTTTCTGTGTTTCTGGTCCTGGTTCTGATTCTGGTCCTGATCCTGGTTCTGGTTCTGGTTCTGGTCCTGGTCCTGGTCCTGGTTCTGGTCCTGATCCTGATCCTGGTCCTGGTCCTGGTTCTGGTCCTGGTCCTGGTTCTTCCAGCGCAGAAACTCTTTGAAGGAGAACGGGTTCAGCCCATCCTGGACCTCCTCTTCTTCATCTGCCGAGAAAACGGAACCGGTTCTGATCCAAACACAGATCAGCTCTGGTTTTGTTCAGAACCAGAACCAGGCAGTCGGACCGGTCCGGACCGAACTCACCGTCAGTGATGATCAAGAATTTTCCGGCCCTCTGTCCGGACATGACGATTCGGCTCGGTTCGGTTCGGCTCGGCTCGGCTCGGCTCGGCGGTCACCTCTCGCTTATCGATCTCTTATGGATCATTTTAACGATCAGATGGTCTCAAAAGAACCCGAGCAGAATCGGAAAAACACGTCCGCGTCAAGCGTAGTCTCCACGTGACAGCAGTTTCAGCCTCCTATTGGCTGTAACAGTCACGTGACATGAGGAGGGAAAAAAGCAAGGAAGCGGGTTGTTCCGGCGAGCCGCCGCCACACGCGTTGGGTTGCGGAGCTGCACATATTCCCTGGGAAACTGGACCCGAACTACAGCCCAACTCAAGCGGTGAGTGTACTGCTGTGTTTTCCTCCTGTTATTTCTGGTTCCGATACCGGTCAGACGGCTACCTACAGAGTTTCACCCATTCCGAACTCCCTTAGAAAATCCTCTAAAATAAGGTGGTCATATTGATGTGCAGCTGCGGTTGCTGGGACCGAGATTATGAAAAGGTCTGGTCCCTGGTGAACCGAGTAAGGTAAACCTGTCGCCGAACCGAAGACAGAAGCATCATGCATATGGACCTGATGTAAGTTGCGGTTCTGGTAACTGATAACTGAACCACAGTAAAAATCAAACAGTTTCCAAATGGGATTCGGTGCTGAGAGTTTCTTCAGCAGGACGCTGGATCCTTCCATCCTTCTGGTGGGAAGGTCATGGCGAGATCGACTTTCTAAAATATGATAAATAATAAAACTATGCTATACTTTCTGAATGGACACAATTATTCTAGTTTGAACAGTTACTTTGGCGTCGCTCTGCCTAAGTAAAGTTTGGCAGAAACAATGAATCAAGGTGAAGCCTGACATTGACGTCACTTGCATGTTGAATGAACGTTTCAACCATAACTGACACCATATCAATGTTGATTCAACCATCATTGAATCGACATGCACATTTGGGTTGACTTTACATTGAATGTAAGCAAAGGAATCAGTTGATTCATGTACATTTTTGCTCAGAGAGGGCGACGTCATTACATACCAGTAAAACTTCCTTCACTTGAGTTAAACATCTGTATTGTTGGCAGATGATGGGTATATGTTGTTCATAATTATCTCACATTAACATATTCCCAAAATTATGTTAATGTGAAATATTAACGTCTTTCACATTAATATGAATGTGAAATATGCTATATGAGAAATGCTATAATTTTTTATGCAAGCTTAAACAATTATAGCATGGCATTGTTATTACATTTATTTAAAAAACCGTGATAGATCTGTAAACATATAACCAAACGGTTTTCCACTTGGATCTGCTTCCTTTGAGGATTTTTCCAACCGCCACTCACTGGAGTGTTTGTAATCAGAACTGTAACGATAATAATAATAATATTCATAATAATGGAGGAACTGGATTCCGGTCTAAGAAAGGAATTCAAATAATTGAAAATCACTGTCTGACAGTCCATGTCAGAACACCAGTCCATGAAGAACACCAGTCCATGAAGAACACCAGTCCATGAAGAACACCAGTCCATGTCAGAACACCAGTCCATGAAGAACACCAGTCCATGAAGAACACCAGTCCATGAAGAACACCAGTCCATGAAGAACACCAGTCCATGAAGAACACCAGTCCATGAAGAACACCAGTCCATGAAGAACACCAGTCCATGAAGAACACCAGTCCATGAGGTTCAGCCTTGTACTGTATGAACCGGGGAACAGGATGAGTTGGGGTAACCCAAGTTTGACTCACTTTGGCTCCTTGGTGCCTTCATCCTGCTCTGGTGCATAACACCTAAAACTGGCAATCCCTGCGGGGCAGAGTACCTGGACCAGGGTATCAGATGATCAGACGTTTTCAATCGTCAGAATTCGTCCACACAGCAACATTCATTCTATGAATCTTTGAACATTAGTTAATTGGCTAGAAATGGAGGATTGTTAGATGGTTGATCCAGAAGTTAGCTTCCTGACCAGAATCCACCAGGGAGTGTCCATCTGCTGTCCATCCTGTTTAGACAAAGACTTCATCCTTCAATCTTTATTTCAGGAACTTTTGTTCTGCAGGCGTCAGAATGTCTGCAGAGAGCTCAGTTGAGGGGGAGCCGTCCCAAAACCGGCCCACGTCCCAGCAGGGTTCTGGTTCGTCCAGCGGTCCCACTTCGGCCAGCCAATCGTCCAGCGGCTCAGGGACGCTGAGCAGCGTGGACACGCTCCCTGTCACGCTGCCTTCTGTCCCGGAGGAGGCGGAACTTCAGCCCTGGGGCCGGCTGCTCCCCATGGCTCCGGGTTTCCGGAGCCACGGTGAGCCACTGTCCTCAGTTCTGGCGGGCCGGAAGCGGGCCGGAGCCAGAACTCACCCGCCTCTCTGTGCTTCCAGAGTGCGTGGAGGACCGGTACCTGTTCGGACGGGACGCCGCCTGCGACTACGTCCTGGACGACCCGCAGGACAGGAAGTCCAAGAGATTCAGGATCTACAGCAAGAAGCATTTCAAGATCTACAGGGTGGGAACTGGACTGCTGGTTCCGGTGTTTCAGCAAGAAACATGTCTTTCCTGCGACTGGTTTAGTCTCACTTGTCCTCCCTTTGTCCCCCATCGGACCCCTCCGTCCCCAGGAGGGCTCGGAGGTCTTTGTGGAGGACTACAGTAACAACGGGACGTTTGTGGACGGGGTGAAGGTTGGTCAGAACAAGAAGCTGCCTCTAACGAATAACGCCGTCCTTTCTCTGGCTGAGCAGCGCAACCGAGGTGACGCACCTGAGTCACATGACCATTCACCTAGTCTTCCTGCCTCAGTCTGTTCCACCTGACTGACCGCGTGTCCTCTGTACCCTGCAGTGTTCGTCTTCATCGACCTGATGTCCGACGATCAGTCTAGTTTACCCAGAGCTCTGCAGGACAAATACGTACTGACCCGCCGGATCGGAACGTGAGTCTGCTAGAGCTCCACTTCCTGTCTCTGGTCCGATCTCTGCTCAGCTTCTTGCTGTTTCGCATTCTGTTGGGTTTTGGAAGAATGGTTGAAAACTAGTTCATAAGAAGCTGAAGGTTCTGAAGGCCCAACCCAGGGCTGGGTAACTCCAGGCCTCCAGGTTTCCTGCAACCCTTAGATGTGACTCTACTTCAACACACCTGAGTTAAATAATGAGGTCATGAGGTCACTGGAGAACCGGACTGCATTTAGGAGGTGATTCAGCTGTGTTGGACCAGGGAGACGTCTAAGAGTTGCAGGACGCCAGCCCTCAGGGACCAGGATTGCCCACCGCTGCCCTGACCGGTTCTGCAGCATTAGCTGGATCCGTTAACCCCCCGCTGTGTTCCAGGGGCGTCTGCGGTGAGGTCCGACTGGCCTTCGAACGCTCCACCTGCAGGAAGTTTGCCGTTAAGATCATCAAGAAGAAGAACTTCCAGTCTGAGGGGGTGGGTCTGCGATCTGATTCGCTCTCAGGTCTCCTTCCTGTCTCTGCTTGCTTCAGAACCACAAACATGGCGGAACGAACATTGTGGTGAATGTGTTGCCCGTTTGCTTTATTGTCCAATCACAGACGGCAAAACGGAACGCAGAGACAGAGATTGAAATCCTGCAGAGAGTCGATCATGTGAGTAAAACCTTCGAAGAAGAGGAGACACGTCTCATCTGTCCTGATAGACGTCTGTCTCCTGCAGCCGTGTCTCATAAAGACGGAGGACTTCTACCAGACGGAGGACAGCTACTACATCGTCCTGGAGCTGTGAGTCCCACCAGAGCCTTGGTTACTGTGCCCCGCCCCTATGTGTGGCCCCGCCCTCTTATAATCTGACCCTGCCCACTATCTATGACTCCGCCCCTTTGTCTTTGACTCCGCCCCCCAGCATGGAGGGCGGTGAGCTCTTCCACAGAGTGAAGTCTCAGCAGCAGCTCGATGAAGGCGTAGCCAAACTTTACTTCTATCAAATGCTCTGCGCCGTGCAGGTGAGGCCTGCTGCTCCTGTTGCCATGGTAACCAACACTGCCAGGTAACTGTGTGTGTGTGTGTGTGTGTGTGTGTAGTATCTCCACAGCAACGGGATCATCCACAGAGATCTGAAGCCAGAGAACATCCTCCTGTCCTCCAGTGAGGACGAATGTCTCATCAAGGTGAGTCCACCTTCTTCGTCCTGTTACAGGGTGTCCGCTTTGCCTTCCTGTGACCCCGCCCTACGGTGGCTCCACCCCCTTGTGAAGGTGACGGATTTCAACCAGTCCAGGATCCTGGAGGAGGCAGCCCTGATGCGGACGTTGTGTGGGACTCCGTCCTACCTGGCCCCTGAGGTCTTCACCCACGCCTCCAGCACCGGTTACGGGCTGGCGGTGGACGCCTGGAGCCTGGGCGTGCTTCTATTTGTCTGGTAGGCTCCGCCCCCAACGCCGCCATGCCGGCCGTGTCCCCGGTGTAACCCGGTGTCTCTGGCAGCCTCAGCGGCTACACGCCGTTCCACGAGAGCTTTGGCAAGCGCTCGGTGACGGAGCAGATCATCCGCGGGGAATTCACCATGGTCCCGTCCAAGTGGAGGCGCGTCTCCAACCAAGGTAACCATGGTAACCGGGGCCAGGCTGCTCGGGAGCTGATGCTGAGACGGTCTCTGGTGTTTCAGCCAAAGACATGGTGAGGAAGCTGCTGGTGGTCGACCCCACGCTGAGGATGACTGTGGATGAAGCTCTGCAGCACCCCTGGCTGCAGGTAGGAGAACTGCAGCCACTTTATCACTACACCCACTGATGGGACAGGATGTTTTTACTGATGTGTTAAAACGTTGATAGGTCGTTTTTGTGGATGTTATTTGTATGTAAAGTTTAAATATTTAGTTTATAAGCCCAATGCTGGTTAAATCAAAGGTAAATAAAGTAAAAACTTCTTCCTGTACTGAATGTCTGTAGAATCCTGAGTCTCTTCTAGTCGAAACCAATTCCTCTAATTCCTCCTTTCCATGATGGGAGGTGTGGTCTGGGAGGGGCCTGATGGGAGGTGTGGTCTGGGAGGGGCCTGATGGGAGGGGCCTGATGGGAGGTGTGGTCAGCAGCTCTCCTGTGCTTCAGGACCAGTCGATGATGCAGACGGCTCACAGGCTCATGAGGCCGGCAGGAGGAAGAGGAGATGCTGCTGATGAAGATCCATCTGCTGCTGTTTCCACGGTAACCACACACAACCACACTTTCATGCATCATGAAGCCCCGCCCCTTACTGCAGTCCCGCTCCTCCCCCTGCAGGAGGCGGGTTCATCCTCAGCAGGAAGTTTAAATCGAAAACGAGGAAGAGGAGAGGAGGAAGAGGAGCATCTTCAACATCCTGCAAAGAGGAAGTTCTAGTGCTGTAGAACCGGTCCGGTTCCGGTTCCGGAGCAATAAACAGTACCATAAAAACCATCTGCAGTGTTTTTATTTAAATCATAAAATCATTGAAGAAAACCAGGACGGGTCTGAACTGATTGGGTCTGGTTCTGAGGATCGGTCCGGTCCGGGTCTCAGAACCAGACAGTAAAACATTTAATCCAGATTATTTATAATTTAATCTAAATTAACCTTAAAATGATCAAAGAAACTAGTTATTGGAACCGGGTCCAGTCGGAACCGGGTCCAGTCGGAACCGGGTCCAGTTGGACGCCACTGCAGTTTCAGGTGAAGAATCAGAACCACAGATGGAGAAAATTATCTTTATTCATCAGAACCGGGCCAGGCAGGCACGATCTGTTACATGGTCGGCCAATCGGTGTTCAGTGTGCTCGGGTCTTCATGAAGAGGCTCCGCCCCCTCGGTGATGTCACAGCCTGGCACGATGGCGGTCTCTGAGTGCGAACAGCACGGCATGAGCCTCAGCGAACGACTCGCCGACGGCTGATTGGACGCGGCTCCTCCAGTGGCGCAACTGGGGGCGGTCCTTCAGGATGTCCCGCCCACTTCCCAGAGGCTGCAGACACAGTGAGCGCGCTCAGAACCGTCCAAGCCCCGCCCCTTCTCTACAGACACCAGCTCACCTGCATCAGCTCGCAGATGGCGAGCAGGTCAGCCACGGTGATGTCATCGCCACAGAGGAACGGCTGGCGCCGCAGGAACATGGACTCCAGGCGCTGCAGCGTGACGTCCAAGTCCGACAGGGCCCGGTCCAGGCGGTGCCGGTCCACCGGGCCACCGAGCTGAACAGGGAGCAGAACCTGGGGGGGTGAGTGTGTGTGACACTTCCTGTCAGTGTGTGACACTTCCTGTCTGTGTGTGACACTTCCTGTCTGTGTGTGACACGTCCTGTCTGTGTGTGACACTTCCTGTCTGTGTGTGTCACTTCCTGTCTGTGTGTGTCACTTCCTGTCTGTGTGTGTCACTTCCTGTGTGTGTGTGTCACTTCCTGTCTGTGTGTGTGTCACTTCCTGTCTGTGTGTGTGTCACTTCCTGTCTGTGTGTCATCATCCATCCAGTTTTACCTGTACAGCACATTTCAGCAGCAAGGCGTTTATAGATCTTTACATCATAAAAACAAAGTCATGCGTCAGAGAATCAACAATCAGTGTGTATCAGTGTGTGTGTCAGTGTGTGTGTACAGTGTGTATCAGTGTGTGTGTCAGTGTGTGTGTCAGTGTGTTCAGTGTGTATCAGTGTGTGTGTCAGTGTGTGTATCAGTGTGTGTTCAGTGTGTGTCAGTGTGTGTGTCAGTGTGTGTATCAGTGTGTGTCAGTGTGTGTGTCAGTGTGTATCAGTGTGTGTCAGTGTGTGTCAGTGTGTGTCAGTGTGTATCAGTGTGTATCAGTGTGTGTACCTCCAGAGGAACACCTTGGCAGCGTGCGGCCTTGTGTTGCTATGGTGCCAAGCCAAGTACTCGTCCACGCGTGCGCGTCTCTTCGGTTGCCATGGATACCAGTGTTCAGGGATGTCGAAGGTGGTGGCCAGGTACTTCAAGATGGCGTCACTGCAGCAGACGGACAGGTGAGAGATGAGCAGAAACCCCACAGCTTCACGTCAGACTCTGCAAGCATGTTAGCATGTTGGAGGTCAAAGGTCATGCAGGTGAACGTGCACCTCTCCGTGAGGACGAAGCCGCCGTCCACCAGCACCGGTACCTTCTGCATGGGGTTCAGCTCGGAGAACTCCGCGGTTCTGTGTTCCCCTGCAAGCATCAGGCATTCAGATGAAGCTACGTCACAGCCCAAAACCACGATTCATGAGCCGAACCCGGGAGCCGACTCTTCCGAACCGGGTCCAACTGTTACACTTTGCCTACATTTCTTCCAGTCCTCAGGATCATAAATAAACCTCTAAGCGATCAGAATTTACTCGGAGTTTGGAGAAACTGGGTCAGTTCAACGGATCAAAGTCCAGAGCAGGAACGGTTCGGTCCTTCAATGAGTGGACCGGATCAGCGGGTCAATGAACTGGTTAGTTAACCTGCTGACTACTTCATTAGACTGGTAACTCGTTAACCTGCTAACTGGTTAGAGTGGTAACTGCACACCTTTCCGCAGAGCCACGCTGTGGACCCGGTGCGGGATCTTGGTGCGGGTCAGCAGGATGTGGACGGCTCTGCAAGGCTGCGACAGCAGGTCCAGATACACCTGCACCTCGCGTCCCGTTGCCATGGAGACCAGGTGTTTTCTGTTAAACAGGTGCAAAAGTGTCAAACTGACGGTGAATGCAGTTGCTCTCCCTCTGCGGTCCCCAGTCTGTCAGGAGCTCCGCTGCTCCCCCTGCTGGCAGCGAGGCGAACCGCACTGGCGTATACGGCAGGCCGTTTAACATAAAATCTGCCTCAGTGTCAGTAATTACACTGTAATTACAGCAGCCAACTAAACACACTTTCTCTGTCCTGAATGATCATTTCAGATTTGTGGTTTTTAATTCTGTTTAGAAAGAAAAATAAATGCAGAAATCTTCAAAACATGTTTGAATATTTCTGAAATGATTCATCACCTGAAGAGTCACACATCAGTATTTATAATTTGATATCTGGATTTTAATTATCACTGATCAAAGCTACAGTGTCAGATATCTGGATTAATAAACTGTGCATGAGGTCCCCTGGGGCTGCCCAAACAGCTGCCTGCATCATTTCTGCTGTTCTGTATTAAATATTCGGAAGATACCTGAATGTAGAAAGAGCGCTGCATTAAGGAAGAACTTACTGCAGAAATAAAGAGACAAACATTTCAACCGACTTAGAAGAAGTTCAAAGTGCTGCTGGAGGCGGGGCAGTGGGCGGGGCAAGAGGAGGGGCAGTCTGAAATAAAAGTACATTCAAGATATCTTTAATCAGAACTATGACCAGTCACTATAAAAACTCAGATATCTGCAATTTTATTTATAACTAGTCATAATTGGTTTAAATGAACTCTACATCTCAGCTGGTCAATTAACTAATGTGTCTAAATCAGTTGCAAGTTTTGGAAAATCATTGTGATTCAACTGATTTTATGTTAAACAGCTTGCCGTAGAATCCTTTAGTCCAGCAGTGAAAACTTAAAAATCGAACAGAAGAGTGAAACCAGCAGAACCACAAACCCGGACCCGGACGCGGATTTGGACCAGGAACAAGAACCAGGCCCTCCCAGGTGCCACTCTACTGAGCATGCTCAGTGGCGTCCAGCTGGAGGATAAATCTGCGGCGCTGATGGGATTAGCAGAGCAGATTCTCTGAGTTGAACAGAACCAGCATCAAGTTCTGAGGAGTTCTACTGGTTCTACTGGACCCTGAAGCCCAGCAGGTCAGTGATTGGTTGGGAGTAGTGGGGGTGTAGCTGGCAGGATGCTGGGTCCGGTTCTGATCCACTCCCAGACCGACCTTGATGGGTTTGTGTCAGAAGTTCTGTGGTGGATCCAGACTGGTTCTAATGCAGCAACCTGCAGAACAACCGATCCAAACTTTGATTTGGTTCTGCAGTCTGGACCTTGAACCGGGCCGGACCTCACAGCAGGGGGTTCTGGCAGCTCCTCACCTAGACTGGGCCTGAATCGGGTCGAAGGCTCAGAGGTGATTAGATTAGAATGTAGCAGAACCTGCCAAGAGGCTAACCAGGCCAGAACCGGGTCAGAACCGCAGCTGGAGGTACTGTTGGTCTCAGAGACAGCCGGACCTCCTCAGGTTCTACTGGCCCAGATGCAGGCCTTCAGCTGGTTCTGGTCCAGCAGCAGAGGCTCAGAACCTCCATGTGACCAGAACCTGACCCAGAGGTTGGGCGGCAGTCGCCCTGGGCGGCAGTCGCCCTGGGCGTTTAGAAACCTGGTGATCTTATTTATCAAGTTCTACTTTTCACATGGAGAGCATTACCCAGCATGCATCAGTTCTGCTGCTCCGTGTTGTCTCTGGTCCTGAACATCCTGCTGGAGCACCGGCAGCAAGTCAGAGGTCAGAGGTCAGCTCAGGCATTTCAAACATTCAAAGCATCTTGAAATACATAAACACAGTTAAAAGCAAACAAAGCCCCAATTTATAAACACAGAAAACAGAATCAGGGAGCCGCCGGCCGGCAGGGGGAGCTCCGGGCCAGCAGGGGGAGCTCCAGGCCAGCAGGGGGAGCCCGGCCAGCAGGGGGAGCTCCAGGCCAGCAGGGGGAGCCGCCGGCCAGCAGGGGGAGCCGCCGGCCAGCAGGGGGAGCTCCAGGAAAAGTCATTGTTTTTATTCTGAACATTTTTCAAGTTTCGAAACTGTAGAAAAGTTAAAGCAGATTCAATAAAAAACCAGAATAGTGATTCCAGATCTGCTTTCATATTAGTGGTTAGCTTATCATTGACTAGAGTTCCAAAGTGTCTGCAGCTCGCAAGAAAATCAATTCCTGAATACTGGAGCTTACACAGGTCAAAGGTCATGTCCTTCATTTCTGTGATGTTTGTTATTAAATTCATCTTGACGACACTGAGCAACACAGCAGCAGCATCTATTACTGATCTGTTGGAGCAAAGGACTGCACACAGCATGTGGAGGACCAGAAGAGATGAAGACATGTGACCTCTGACCTCTCACCCCAGGCATTAAAGGGGCAGCAATATGTGCCTGGAAAACACATATTGGCCCTTTAAATAATCCAGGCGTGTGTTTGCCAGGATGATGCTGAGTGACGACTGGACCGTGATGAACAACAGCAGCTCAGAGCTGGACAGCAGGAGGCCCCGCAGGTCAAAGGTCAGTAGGCCGTGTTAATCTTCATTTGATCCATCAGATCAGGGTGTGGCTAATCTGGAGCAGCTGTCAGCGTCGCTGATCTGCTGACGAGCCTCTGAGCAACACCCTGGGAAAAGTATTCACAACCGGCTGCTGAAGCTTTGACCCAGTTCAGATCAAACCGGCTTAAAGAGACAGAACGCCATTTGAAAACACAATTACCGTATTTTCCGGACTATAAGTTGCATTTTTGGGGGAAATTTATTTGATAAAATCCAACACCAAGAACAGAGTTTGTCATGTTGAAAGGCAATAAAAATAGAATAGAGGCAACAACAGGCTGAATAATTGTACGCTATGCTAACGTTACATGACAAACAACGAGCTGAGAACGTGCCTGGAATGTGAACATAAAGAGTTATTCACATCATTATAGCATAAATAACTTGCTAACAAGTTCACCAAACCATCATGTCTCCAAATCACTACATCAAATGAAATCTTTGTCCTCAGTGTCTCTTGTAAATGACTGTAAGCTCAGTGAATGTAGCTAGGCCTGTCAGCATAACAGATTTTACTGGGCGATAAATTGTCTCAAAAATTATTGCGATAAACGATAATATTGTTTGAAGACCTTTTTACATTGATTTAATGGAAATTACGTAATAATACATGCGATTTCCTGCCAAAGATAGATACACTTTACTTTCAAAAGACACTTAACACTGGGACTGATACACAAAATAAATAAAACAACCAAAACCAAAAATAAAATAGATTCTTAGTCTCCATTAACAATAAATGTACTTGAATAAAAACTAAACAACATAAAGCCAAAGTGGAAATAAATACTGCATTCAACCAAAAGAGTGCAGATTATGAAGTCTGTATAGTATATTGGCCTTCAGTAATCATTAGATTTAAATAGAGAGACATCCGACTGCCTGATGCAATAGTTCAAACTACAGGATTTTTTACCCTGAACTACAATCTGAGAACGTTCTTCGTTCTGAGATCGTCACTAGTGTTGTGTGTTACGGTAGATCGTTGTGCCGCTCCAATCTAAATCAAGGATTTATCCAGACTGGGAGAGTGACGCAGCCTGTTGAATGTGACCGGCAGCCAATCAGAAAGCGCGGATTCCCCTCCTGCTTTCTGAGGGGAAACACGGAGGGAATCCCGAACAGCTGACACGGTGCAACCCGAAGTCCAGCAGACATCGGAAACAACATGAATGTTTATTCAACAGTTCGTGCAAAGAAAATATCAATAACTAGGGGAGGAGTTGGAGCGAAATTTCTACCAGAAAACCCGGTAACTTTTCAGCTGTTCTTCGTTAACGTGACATAAATAGTTATAATGATTTTCATTCAGTCAGACTGACACTAGCTACATGCATTGCAGGTAGATTGTAGTAAGGAATTGATTAATGCCTGGTTTCAAAGTTAGTGAACTGGACTTATTATTTTGTGTCCATTGTTGGACACAACACGGTTTCCATCGAACCGTTATACCGAGGATTTCTGTCGGCTAATGTGTCTCAGGTTTTGATAATGGACCGACAATCCGCGACATCAGATGGTGCAGCGCGCTGGGCATTACACTAAGGAAGTAAGGAAGGGAGGAAGTGGAGAGAAACGGAGTTGAGCCTTTTTTCATTCAGTGTCATCAACAGTAAGAGAAAAAGGCAGCAAGAAACGATATAGCCGATAATTAAAATGAGGTCGATAGTTTTTATTTATCGTTCGATTAATTGACTTATCGTTTATCGCGACAGGCCTAAATGTAGCTGCTACCTACAACAGGCCTAGAGCACCCTCTAGCGGTGCAGCGTGAAAATAACATGATATGATTTCATGATGTCCCACCACCGGCCAAACTGTGAAGAACACTGCCACTAATAGTCCGGAAAATACGGTACCTCAACATGGGAGAAACCACCGGACCGAACCAACCAGCCCGGTCCGCTCTGCTCCGGTCCGGACCTTCCAGGTTTTAACCCTTTCAGCAGCGGTGGGAATACTTTTACAGTCCACTGGACTCTGAGGTTCCATGGACCCGAGACCCGGTTCTGTATACCACGCTGAGTGTGTGTGTGTGTTCAGAGGTGCTGCACCTTCGTCTTATGGGCAGCCGCCGTGCTGTTCGCCATGGCGGCCGTCGTCATGGCAACAGTGACGGTCCTCCATGTCCACCAGCTGCCTCTGCCCATCTTCAGCAGGTAACGCTCCTGTCTTCTCTGCTCACTCGTCTGTGTGCTCGGCTGCACGTTCACCTGCCGTTGTCATGGCAACAGGGGCGGAGCCTCCACACCAGCCATCTCTGCCGGCTCTTCAGAGTCAGGCGCCCTGGTGACCATCTCTCGCGTGGCGGACGGGGAGCCGGTCAGCGTCTTCTTGGACCCCGCCTGTCCCGACCTGAGCCAGGACTTCCTGCGGCTGGAGGCGTTGCACGGATCGCTGCTGCACGCGCTGACCAATCGCAACGCAGACGACCACAGGAACGGGGGGGCCGTCCAGAAGCTGGGGGACGACCTGAAGGCGCTCTCAGGCCACACCCACAACCTGAGGCTGGAGGCCGATTCGCTGAAGAGGGGCCAAGGGGCTCTGGACCAGCGCATGGACCGCCTGCAGAACGAGCAGAGCTGCATCATCCAGGTAGAGTCACACCTGGCTATGACATCATCAGTCAGCACAGCTTCAGCTAATCAGGCTGAACCAGCAGGTCTTAACCTATCAGGTCTGTGCACCTGTCCAGGTGTTGTCTGACAGCCACTCCGGCATCCTGAAGCTGGCTGAGAGCTGCAGCGATTCTCTGCTCGGCCTGAAGAGGGAGACGGAGAGCCTGGGGAGGCTGAAGAGCGAGATAAGTCGTAGCATCGTCCAGACAGGTGAGACTCGGATAACTCGGGCAACAGCTGCTGTTAATGGGACTCTGATTGTTTCCATGGCAACCTGTCTCCGCAGCCGTCCAGGCCAGAGACTGCAGCGACGTCCTGGCGTCCGGCGTCTCTGAGGACGGAGTCTATTCTGTGTTCCCGACCCATGACCCCGAGGGCTTCATGGTCTACTGCGACCTGAGCACCGACGGCGGAGGCTGGACGGTACAAACGCAGTGGTGCCCCCCGCTGGTCACAGGGGGGACAGGTCCACCTGTGTCCACACGGCGGGACGCTTCCATCCTCTAATGTCCCTCTACGTCTCGCAGGTGATCCAGAGGAGGGAGGACGGTTCCACCAACTTCTTCAGAGGCTGGGAGGCCTACAGGGACGGCTTCGGGACGACCACCGGGGAGCACTGGCTGGGTGGGCCCAGCTTCACCGGGACCAATCAGAGCACAGACACGCTCTGATTGGTCCACAGCGTCGTTTAAGAGACTTTAAGATTACACTTTTGAACTGCCCGGACCCCGGGGCCCGGACCCCGGGGCCCGGACCCCGGCGCCCAGACGGCCCGGACCCCGGGGTTCTGCACTGATGTTCAGCTCCAGATTAACAGCCTAACAGCTCTGATTTAAATGGATATTTGAAAAATTTTTAATTAGAAAAAAAGGCATTTCCAAAATGTAATCTTAAAAAAGTCTCTATCGAGAAATACATTTTGAGTCATTTATAATTTACTTTTGTTTTTTGGTGATTAAAGATGACCCTAAAGACAGAACCTAACTTTCCCACTTAGCATGCCAGCTCTTGTTCTTAGCATGCTAACTCTCTCTCTATCTGCCGGTTTCAGGCCTACAGAGGATCTACACCCTCACCAGGTCAGGAGGTTACGAGTTGCGAATCGACATGGCTGACTTTGATAACGCCACGGCGTTCGCTCGCTACTCGGATTTCTCTGTCGGTCGAGACTCGGTGAACCCGGAGGAGGACGGGTACCCACTGACTGTCGACGGCTACTCTGGAACGGCAGGTACTGGACCACACAGTACATCCCGGTACCACAGCGTACCGAACAGTCCTAACCTTCTGCCTCCTACAGGAGACTCGCTCCTGAAACACTCAGGGATGCGGTTCACCACCAAAGACCGGGACCAGGACCAATCTGAGAACAACTGTGCGGCGTACTACCAGGGGGCGTGGTGGTACCGGAACTGCCATACCTCCAACCTGAATGGACAGTACCTGAGAGGAGGCCACGCCTCCTACGCTGACGGTGTGGAGTGGTCCAGCTGGACCGGCTGGCAGTACTCACTGCGGTTCACTGAGATGAAGATACGACCCAGAAGACCAGAGTCCTGAACCGGGCCCAGAGAACCTCCCCTCTTTAATAAATTGTTCTGATCCATCCTGAGTGATTGTGGGATTGATTAAACCGTCCTGGAGCGAAGTAAGAAAATAAGAAATAAGAACCACCAAACATCTCCAGAACTTTAATATGGACACAGAAAACGTTGACATTTCATAGGATTTCCCTTCGTTTTGGCTCGGATCCATTTGAGTCCGATAAGTTCTGTCAGATTTTAACCTCAGATCCACCAAACCATCTAAGAGCCATTTACCTTCAGGAGAGCATGAAGGGAACTGCAGCTGCTCAACATGCAGCAGGTCCAGTTATTCATCCCATCTCAGTTTGCTCCGTTCAAACAACCAACATGAGAAACATAGTGAACATAATACATCATTAGAAATTATACATGTACAATATATATATATGTATATATATATATATGTATATCAATCCTACTTATTGAGACACAAATTAATATGATTGTTTTGTTTTTGTTTAAAACAATCATATTTATTGCTCCATAATCCCATGTCATGATCCATAACCATGGAACATGTTTTTTTATGGTCCATTAAAAAGAAGCGACAAATAGACATAAAACAGGAACAATAAAAATAAAATAATCATCTGCTGCCTTATAAACTAAGATGTGAGTGATTCCACAAGCTAGAGAAGAACCTCACTGAGCTCTGACCGGTCAGAGTGTGAGCGATGCTGTTTACGGCCTGCTGACCTTCACACTCATCTGATCTTCATGTTTCCAAGCTCAAGTTGATTCACTGGCAGAAACATCGGGGCAGCATCCTCATGCCATCGTAGTAAGAGACCTGAATTTATGCACACTGCTTTTTCTGTAACGCCGCCACAGATGTGCAGTGAACACCGCAGTGCAACGTGCTTTGAACAGTGCAGTTTTGACAGATGCTGAGCACATGGAGAATGTCCAGAGGAGCATTTTAGCTGTACATACTGCATGCAACTGTAAGCGTCTCTATCATCAGACAGGTCAGCAGTGATGTAATGTCCCAATATTTGACCTCATCAGTAACTTGGAAGCTGCCAGGCTGGTGAAGTCAGGAAAATTTCATTTAGTGTCATCTTTGCTCTTCACAGTCATGATGTTGACTTTTTTTTGCAGTATCCAGAACCGTTATTATAGTGTATATATTATATTATTATTGTTGTTATTATTACTATTATTATTACTATTACTATTATTATTATTGGTATTATTATTATCACTATTATTATTTAAACAAACAACCCGGACCGTTTATCGCGGCGCTCCGCTGCGCGGTCACGTGACCAAGCCGACAGCGTAGAAAAACAGGCTGTGATTGGCGGGAAAAAGAAAAAAATGGCGGCTGAGTGAGTTTGAAGTTCAGTGCCGCGAAACAGACAGAACCAGACGGACCCGGAGACTCTCTGAGCCGGAACCGAACCCTGACTGTCTCAGGCCACCGGACCCCGAGCGGCTCGCAGGACCGGGAGGAGAACCACCGGGACCGTTCAGTGGAGGTGAGACCGGACCGGCCGGACCGGGTTCTGCCGAGACCGGACCGGGTTCTGCCGAGACCGGACCGGGTTCTGCCGAGACCGGACCGGGTTCTGCTGACTGACACCGACCCAGTTTGTCTGTCAGAAAGCTCAGTGTCAGATGAATGAATGTAGAAACTATGATAAGAACTGGTTCCGGAACCGATCCAGAGAGGAAGACGGAAACTACTGGCATTGACGGGTTAGAGCCGGGTTACCGGGGTTACCGAGTTACCGGGGTTACTAGCCGGTCCGGGGTTGGCTGCTTTCTATGGTCAGCAGGTTAGTTAACGGTTTATCATCAGAGGATGTACTGCGCATGCTCCAGCCTGTCAGAAACCCCCTGAGAGTTCAGGAATGAATCACAGCCGCAGACTGAGCAACTGTCTGTTTCTCCATCTGTCTGTCGGTCCGCACAGAGCCGACCGAACCCTCGGGTGACTCACCTGTCTTTCTGCAGGATGTTTGAGGATCTGACCGAACCCTTCTGCAGTCTGGAGCCTCAGGTGTGTCCAGGGGGCGGGGCTTGCCACAGCACCGGGGTCCTGGAGGACGATGAGGGGGCGGAGCTTCACCTGAGCGAGGGTCAGTTTGTTCTCTGCCGTTGGTCGGATGGTCTTTACTACGTGGGGAAGATCCAGAGGGTGAGTTGATCCGCAAACCGTCAACGCTCTGCTCTGATTGGCCCGGAGCTCTGAGTGTGATGCTCTGA
The DNA here is from genome assembly GCA_922788865.1 of Poeciliopsis turneri. NCBI lineage: Eukaryota > Metazoa > Chordata > Actinopteri > Cyprinodontiformes > Poeciliidae > Poeciliopsis > Poeciliopsis turneri. The sequence continues at coordinate 213,008 of CAKLNU010000783.1, forward strand.
TTGGTGGACAGGTGAGCGCTCAAAGGCAGAGCTGCTTCGTCACATTTGAGGACAACTCCAAGTTCTGGGTCCTTTGGAAGGACATACAACACGGTGAGGGGATCCTAGGGTCAAAGGTCATGTCTTCATTCTTCAGTTGGGTCCTGAACCGGTCTGGTACCTTTCTGACTGAAAGCGGTGTCTCATGTTGTTTCATGTTTTGGTCAGAGGGGGCGCTGTTTTTCTCATCCAGCTACTAAAATCTGTCCAGTCACATTGCAGCTGGAGTCCCAGGGGAGGAGCCTCGCTGCTCGGTGTGCCAGGGGGCGGAGCCTAACTCCAGCAGCCAATTGGAGCAGAACAATGGCATCCTGATCTGTGGAAAGTGTGGCATTGGTGAGTCTGCTGTAGTTGCCCCGGTAGCGAGGTGAGGCTGCAGTGAACATGTGGGCATATTGGGGGCAGCAGCCTTATGACATCAGCGGCTCTGTTTCAGGCTTCCACCAGCTGTGCCACGTTCCTCCAGTGGAGGGCAGCGCCACCGAGCTCAGCCCCTGGTTCTGCAGGCGCTGTGTCTTCGCTCTGGCTGTCCGGGTACCAGCCGTCCTCTGTCCACTATGGCGCTGCCTCTCACCCCTCTCTCTAATCCACCCTCTCCCTCTCTCAGAAGGGGGGCGCCCTGAGGAAGGGTCCGATTGCCAAGGCGCTGTGGGCGATGAAGCAGGTCCTGCCGTACGATCTGGCAGCGCTGAACTGGGACTCTCAGCATCGGACCAATCAGCAGCATTGTTACTGTTACTGCGGCGGGCCTGGAGAGTAAGGCGACCAATCAGAGAGCTCTCTGCAGGTGCTGGCTGTTACCTGGATACTGATGATGCTGTGTCTGCAGGTGGTACCTGAAGATGCTGCAGTGCTTCCGGTGTCAGCAGTGGTTCCATGAGGCCTGCACCCAGAGCCTGCAGGACGCCATGATGTTCGGGGACAGGTGGGTCCTGGTGGGTCCTGGTGGGTCCTGGTGGGTCCTGGTGGGTCCTGGTGGGTCCTGGTGGGTCCTGAGGACACCTGGATAGAGAAGCTCATTTCCTCACAGCCAGACAACCTCTGACCACCAACAGCTTTTCACCATTTACCAATAAGCAGCTAACTGCCAGAAATCCAGTCATGTTCACATGTCCGACATCCGGAAACAACAGTACGGACAGACACACAGTCTGCCACTTCCCCGGGATCCATGGAGCTGCATCGGCTCCGTCCAGGTCAGAATGGGCCCTATCAGGGCCAGACGGCTCTGCTTTGACCAGTTTGCTCAGAGAAAAATTCATCCGTCACATTCAGAAATCAGCTGGCCAGAGCAGGGCACAGAGGGAGGAAGGAGACGGAAAACATGGCCGCCTTCACCCAGAGCAGGAAGAGAAAAAATGACGTTCATAAGAGGCAGAAAGAGCCTTGTGATGAATACAGACAATGGAAACAGTGAGGCATCTGGAGCAAATCAGTGATCTGGGTAACAGATGCATAGAAATGGTTTCAATGCAGCCGAGGAGCGACAGGCGATGCTGACCTTTGCTCCAGGTCCTTTTCAATTATATCCAGTGTTTTGCTGTCATTGACATGATGCAAATCGTTTAATGAGAGAGGAATATTGATGCCTCGGTATTTAATGCCCTCCCTTGGCCACCGAAAGCCGTCTCGTTGTTTTACCCCCTGTTGCATCTATTGCCTCTGTCTCATCAACATTTATTTTATCGCCAGAAAAATGACCATAAACAGAGATCATCTCCCTCAGACGTACTGATGACGCACAGAAGAACATCATCTGCGTAAAGAGATGTTTTATGTTCCTCCGCACCAATCAGAACCTTTCGTTTCATCATGTCCCTGATAAACTGGCCAATGGCTCAACGCTGACTGCAAACAGCAGAGGTGCAGGACAGCCTGAAGCTTGCAGACCTGAAACCGTGACCTCTGACCCCTGCTTGTGTATATAATGAATGTATCCAATCTATGAACTTGGGCCCAAATTTAAACCTCTTTAACGCTAAAAAAAGGTTTTTCCACGCGATCAAAAGCCTTTTGAGCATCTAAAGATATTACAGCCTCATAGCTTTCTTTTCTTTTCTTTTATTTAATAATATTTAATAAACGCTGCAGGTTATTTCCATAATACCTTCCAACAATAAATCCGCTTTGATCTGGATGTATGATTTGATTATTATGACATTTAATCGTCTCGCCAGAATACCGGTTAGAATGCGTCCGTCCCCTTTAAGCATCGATGACGACCTGTATGACCTTACCTTCTTTATGTAACAACTATTACGGCATCAGACCAGGACACTTAGTATTTTTAAGACATTTAAATTTTTTCTTCTCGAATTAGCTTATCGAATTGTTGAGCTACTGTATCGGATAATTCAGAAATATTTATATTTTGTAAATAGTCTGCTAGTCTCATCAGAGCAAGCGTCAGGGTCTCCGTATGAAACCTTGTAAAATCTTTTGCTTTTAAGATGGATTCGTTGCCCCATTTGAACCACATTTGAGGACAATTGTTTCTGAAGTCGGAGGGCCAAAAGTCTGCTTTCCATTTTCATAATACTTCATAATACTGTTCCTCGGCAAAACCTTCCATCTTTTCTGACAGTAAATCTTGGAGCTTTTTGCATGTTGTATTCAAATGGTGCAGAATCCTGGATGCTCTGGTCTTTTTACGTTGAAGTTCCAGATCCTCTATCTTCTAAATATTTCTGTTTGGCTGCCTCTTGTCTTGTTGCTGGTGCAGGACATGCTGCTGCCTTTGCACAGTCCCACAACATATTGTTTATGTCTAAATAAGTTTTCAGGTCTGATTTAACAAAAGCAACAAAGTCCTTGTCATTAAGCAGAGAGGAGCATTAAGTCTCCATTGCTTAACTGATGGTGTTGCTCATTTATTCCACTCGACACAAACAGCTGCGTGCTCAGAGATTGTGATGGGCAATATTGTAATATCTTCATTCTGTGCAGCTCGGCCTTAGCAGTAAAACAGAAATCTATTTGTGAGTAAGATGCGTGTCGGTTTGAGTAAAATGTAAAATTTCTGTCCTTTGGGAATTTGGATCGCCAAACATCCACTAATCCAGCTTCCATCTTCGACATGAGCGTCGATCTAGATTTGATATTACACAGTTAAAATTCCCCCACAGTCAGTAGACTGGAGCTGCACATGTTAAACTGACTGAATAGACCCTGAACATCTTCATTACAGCCATACGCATTTATAACGGATCCTGCTGTCCATCCATGATCCCTTCTACAGAAATCTGCTTCCTGTCCTTATGCACTAACGTTTCAGTGAAGTTAACTTGCTATTAATATAGCAGGTTATTAATTGTGACCCTTTTCCTACTGTTCAGGTTTATGTACTCAGACCTAATTTCAAAAATATATGTGGTAATGCTTAGGCCTGCCACGATAACAGATTTTACTGGGCGATAAATTGTCTCAAAAATTATTGCGATAAACGATAATATTGTTTGAAGACCTTTTTACATTGATTTAATGGAAATTACATAATAATACATGTGATTTCCTGCCAAAGATACACTTTACTTTCAAAAGTCACTTAACACTGGGACTGATACACAAAATAAATAAAACAACCAAAACCAAAAATAAAATAGATTCTTAGTCTCCATTAACAATAAATGTACTTGAATAAAAACTAAACAACATAAAGCCAAAGTGGAAATAAATACTGCATTCAACCAAAAGAGTGCAGATTATGAAGTCTGTATAGTATATTGGCCTTCAGTAATCATTAGATTTAAATAGAGAGACATCCGACTGCCTGATGCAATAGTTCAAACTACAGGATTTTTTTCCCCGAACGACAATCTTAGAACGTTCTTCATTCTGAGATCGTCACTAGTGTTGTGTGTTTTGGTAGATCGTTGCGCCGCTCCGATCTAAATCAAGGATTTATCCAGACTGGGAGAGTGACGCAGCCTGTTGAATGTGACCAGTAGCCAATCAGAAAGCGCGGATTCCCCTCCTGCTTTCTGAGGGGAAACACGGAGGGAATCCCGAACAGCTGACACGGTGCAACCCGAAGTCCAGCAGACATCGGAAACAACATGAATGTTTATTCAACAGTTCGTGCAAAGAAAATATCAATAACTAGGGGAGGAGTTGGAGCGAAATTTCTACCAGAAAACCCGGTAACTTTTCAGCTGTTCTTCGTTAACGTGACATAAATAGTTATAATGATTTTCATTCAGTCAGACTGACACTAGCCACATGCATTGCAGGTAGATTGTAGTAAGGAATTGATTAATGCCTGGTTTCAAAGTTAGTGAACTGGACTTAATATTTTGTGTCCATTGTTGGACACAACACGGTTTAGATCGAACCGTTATACCGAGGATTTCTGTTGGCTAATGTGTCTCTCAGGTTTTGATAATGGGCCGACAATCCGCGACATCAGATGGTGCAGCGCGCTGGGCATTACACTAAGGAAGAGAGGAAGGGAGGAAGTGGAGAGAAACGGAGTTGAGCCTTTTTTCATTCAGTGTCATCAACAGTAAGAGAAAAAGGCAGGAAGAAACGATATAGCCGATAATTAAAATGAGGTCGATAGTTTTAATTTATCGTTCGATTAATTGACTTATCGTTTATCGCGACAGGCCTAATAATGTTAAGTTACCACACGGTTTGCTGAGTAAAATAGACGCTGAACACTGAGATGATGCAATAAAATGAAAATAGTTCTGCTTTTCTGTTCAATATCTTCAAAATTAAGATTCAAATGCTTCATTTTTTAGTTAATAAGATCCTCAGGGAACAGAAGGATCTGAGCGTAGAAAACACAATTAAAAGTGAGCTTTGCTAACATAATGCAAGGTGGTGTGTTTAAGGCTCCAGCCACTGTAAAGCAGCAGCAGCAAACTCAACTGGCAGAGAACTGAATGTGTAGAAAAACAAGACAAAGGAGAACGATTCAGAGTGGAAGTTCAGGCTCCTGCTGGTGAGAATAAGTCTGGCTGCTGTAACCACAACGTAACGTCTCCTAGTAACAGTAAACTGTTGAGAAGCAGAGCTAATTATGACTGTACAGTAACAGGGTTAGAAGTGATGCTGTGTTAGGCACCTTTCAAAGAAACGTACCAGTTTAGAAAAGTGAACCTGCTGAACGTAATCAGTTAGCATTTGAGCAACTGAAGACAATATTTCAGCGATGAGATCAGCTGGTCCTAGTTGAGCCATATTAGCATTTTCTTTGCTTACATTTCAGTTCCGGTTATTGCAGCGGGGAAGGCCTTCATGCCTCCACAGGTCCTACCACAGGGCGACTCTGCATCAAGGTAGTGGGAAGCGGCCAGGATGACGATCAGTGCCTTTGAAACCGAGGCCATGCTCTAGAAAAGCATCCCACCCTAAGTGGAGAACTTTAAGTATTTTGGGATTCTGCTCAGAAATGAGGGGAAAAACGGAGCTGGAGATGGAGAGGCAGGCGGATGGATCGGTGCAGCATCTGCAGTGAAACAGGCGCTGTCCAGCTCTATCATGGTGAAGAGAGAGCTCAGCTCTCAGTTTATTGGTTGATCTATGTTCTTGCCCAAAGCTCTGGGTCATGACCAAAAGAACGAGGTCACAGACACACAGTGAGTTTTCTCCGTAGGGGGTCTGGGCTCTTCCTTAGAGAGAGAAGCTCAGGCATCCGGGAGCGACTCACACTAGAGCCGCTGCTCCTCCACATCAAGAGGAGCCAGCTGAGGCTCAGGCATCTGGTCAGGATGGACACCAGAGGGAGGCCCGGGACACGCTGGAGGTACAATGTTCCTCTGCTGGGAATGCCTTGGCATTCCCCAGGAGGGGCTGAGAGAGGAAAGTCTGGGCCTCCTACTGATGCTGCTGACCCCGCGACCCGACTCCGGAAAACAGGAAGAAGACGGATGGATAAAAACACATTAGAATGAATCCAGCATGGCCACCTTCACCCCGAGCGGTTCTAATCCAGGTTCTACCTGCACTTCTGCATCTGATGGTTCTGCTGGTTCTGCTGGTTCTCCAGGTTCTATCTGTTCCTGTGCGCCGTGTGTAACAGAGGAAGTGAGTACGTGCGCCGCCTGACTCTGCGCTGGGTGGACGTCGTCCACTTGGCGCTCTACAACCTGTCCATCAGCAGCAAGAAGAAATACTTTGAGCTGGATGAGATTCTGGCCTTCGTCTCTGCTAACTGGGACCATCTGCAGCTGGGAAAGGTAACGGAACCGCCGCAACTGGTTCCGACCCAGACGGACCGGCCCTGACTCCTCCTGTCTCTGTGTCCTCAGCTGTCCAACAGTCCTCCAACAGAAAGGGGGCAGAACCTGCTGGACGCCCTCAACAAATACAAGAGCAAGTAAGCAGCTGGGTCCGAGTGTTCCCGTGTCCAGAACCGGGTCACCTCCTGTTTTGGGCCTGGTTCCTCTGGTGGGTTGGACTCTGAGACGTGTGGATGTTTATCTCCAGATTTCTGTGTGGGAAGGAGATGAAGAAGAGGAAATGCATCTTCTGCCTGAGGACCCGCGTCCCCCCCAGCCCCCCCTCCAAGCTGTTTCCTGAGCGCGCTCAGAGCGACGCTGGGCGGGGCTCCAAGAAGCCCGCCGCCAGGTGAGTTCTGCTGTCCCCAGGTGTGCCCCAAGTCCAGACGGTTCTGCATGAATCCGGAGATGCCCAGGTATCTGGGTCCGGTCTTGAGGACCAAAACCCAGCTGGTTTCTTGTTGTTGGTTCTGAAAGCAGCCAGTCAGCTGGACGGAACCAGCGGGGTTCTGATGGGTTCTGTGTTGGCTCCAGTGTTCTGGCTGAGAGGAAGAAGAAGAAGTCCAAATGGTTGCTTGAGGACGCCATTCCCAACGTAAGCCTCTTCTTCTGTGGTTTTTAGGTCGGGTCAGGTCTGGTCCGGTTCAGTCCAACCTCACCTGTATGTCATTGCAGAGCGAGCTGAGCTGCGGCTGGACCTCCAAGATGGCAACCATCTTTGATTTCTCACTGGATGAGCTGCGGAGCCTCCAGAGGTGAGCTGTGGCAGGTCAAAGGTCAGGTCTTCCTCTGTGGTGCTCACCCTCTTCCTCCTCAGCAGCTCCCGGAGCGTCAGCGTTGACCAGGACTCCGGTTCCGGCTCCGGTTCCAGCTCCTCTCGCTGCAGGTAACCCTCTCACCTGCGGCCGGTTACCAGGGCAACAGCCGGGCTAACACCTGACGTCTCTCCGCAGGAGCAGAGTGGGCAGCAGGAAGAGGAAGTTGCCTACCAACAGCTACAGCCAGTGGGCCAATCGCAGCGAGGAGTGGGATGAGCCGACCGACCCCGCCCACTTGACCTCTGAGCCCTCCTGCTTCCTGTCTGACTCCACCCACATCACCTCTGACTCCTCCATCCTTCACTCCTCCATCTCCTCGTACTTCGGCGCAGCGGGCCGGCTGACCAACGGCGAGCGGTACCAGGTTCTGGCCCGCCGGGTCACACGTCAAGGGACAGTCCAGTACCTGCTCGAGTGGGAGGGGACAACACCTTATTAGGAGGTGTGGGAGGAGCTCTGATCTGATTGGTCCTCTCCTGTCCAGAGCCGACCTGTGACCTTTACAGGCAGTATTTAGCCCACCAGGTGTTCTAGTCAACCAAAGACTGTTGTTCCTCCTTCTGTCTCTAGGTGGAGCTCTCCTCCACCACTTCTCATCTGTTAAACAGAGTTGTATCTTCAACCCTCTAGCTGTTAAACAGAAGCACCTGGGTCACATGTTTACAAGCCCCACCCCTTTGCTGTTACTGAAGTCTGATTGGTCTGAGTCTCTCCGTGTTGCACTGTGGGCCAATCGGAATCTATGCAAACACCCAGCTGATCATCAGCAACAGTTAGCTCCAAGCTAACGCTGCCCATTGATGTGAATGAGGAATGCTAGCAAAATCTGAGACGTTAAACTGTCACTCTGTCACTTTAAATGCTGCCATAGTAACCACGCCCCGCTCCTATTGGCCTGATGGACGGCTGTTTGATCATGTGACGGTTCAACCATTCACAATAAAGTTATCAGACCTCTGACCTGTTGCTGTGTCTGTGTGGGTTTATGTGCAGAATTCTGGTCCTGGTTCTGGTCCTGGTTCTGGTCCTGGTTCTGAGTGAGGCAGTGAGAGTGTAGCAGCTGATTATCTGAATCCAATTAAGGTGTTAAAAATCACGTGAAAAAAAGCAGCAGCTCACTGTCAACGACACGGGTTCTGCTGAGGGACGGGTTCTGTCTAATTGTTGGACTTATTCCTCACCAAGACGACGAACTGGAGCCTCAACCTGCCGGTATGTTTAATGCATGAATTAATCCAACAGGCGAGTTCACATGGTTACTAATGAGTTAGTAGCTGGTTACTGATGGGTTAGTAACTGGTTCTGACGGCTCCTTTTTCCTGCCTGGTTGTAAACAGCTTGGTCACCAGTCCTTGGTCCTGATGTCTGAAATGCACCAGTGGATGATGGACAGAAGGACAGAGATCTTTCAGAACGTCCTCCTGTCTCTGGCCTCTGGACATCCTGTCTAGGTCTGCCTGCTTCTTTGTCTTTCTGTGTGTGTCCTGCAGCTCGTCCACCTGAGCGGACGGATGGAGCAGCTGGTCCAGCACCTGTCCAGGTGTCAGCACCTGGGCTGGATGAAGGTGATTGGTGAGTCAGAACCTCCCGGATCTTTGAGGCGGGTTAGTTTGGCCTTCAGTGTTGCCGTAGTGTTGCCATAGTGTTCATGCTCAGTTCCTCAACGAGCAGCTAGAAACGTTCCAGTTCGGATCTGGTGGAACATTGGGACGGTTTTCTCATTAGAGTGTGTGTGCATGTGTGTGTTAACATTGTCCAAGGATGATGATGTCATAATGTTTCAGAGCTGAAGAGCGCCTCCATCCATTGGCTGTCGTGTGGGCAGAAGGCGGAGCCTGATGTTTGGACCAGGATGTTCTGCATCCTGTCGGACTCACAGCTGCTGATGCTGGACGACCTGGAGGTCACACACACTCACCTACACACCTACACACTCACCTACACACCTACACACTCACCTACACACCTACACCACACACCTACACACTCACCTACACACCTACACACTCACCTACACACCTACACACTCACCTACACACCTACACACTCACCTACACACTCACCTACACACCTACACAGGTGTTTCAGGATCAGTTGAAGGGCAGCTTTGCTTCGACATTAAAGTCCAACTGAAACCAGAACCAGACCGAACCGGACCAGCGTGATCTGATTGATCTGCTCAAACCTGCCAGGATGGATTTTAATGGCCGGTTCTGCAGCTGGAGGCGGGGCAGCAGTTGGGTCACAGGGCTATTTCTGTTGTTCAGGTGCATCCGCTGCTGCTGGCAGAGAGGGCGGAGACCTGCACCATCTGGTTGCTAAGATACACTCTTCATGTGGCCTCAGTGGCTCCTGCCCCCCCCCACAAAGGTAAGCAAGACCAATCAGAAGAAGGCAGTCAGAAGACTGACTAAACACTCCCATGATGCTCTCTGTTGCAGATGCTGTGGACAGGAGAGTGCGCAGACAGAGCATGTCCAGTGGCTCCACAACGGACACGCCCACCACCAGAGTCAAGGTGAGCACGCTCAGGCGCAGGCTGCGGTTTCCATGGTAATAGAAGGTGACCAGACTCTCTCCCTCTACAGGTGACCCTGATCAGAACCACAATATGATCATGATCAGGTCCAGTTGGTGATCCAGAACATCCCTGAAACGACACTCCTCTTCTTTCTCTTCTTGTTGTCATTGTTCTTCTTCAGGGATTTCTGTCACGTAGACTGAAGCAGTCTCTGCGCCGCACTCGATCCCAACCCAAACTGTCACGGGACTGCAGCACCAAGCCCGACCCGAGGAGTACCACTGACACCAGGTAACCACTCAGTTACTGGAACTACCCTGACTGGAGGTGCGAACCTAGAAATCACTGAGTCAGGGGTACTTTCTAATGCCCCATCCCCATTGTGCCAGTACAGGTGAGCTACTAGTGACCTGGTGCTCTGGCTTGCCATACAGCCTAAGTTGCCCCCTGCCGCCAGGGGCAGTGTGGGGGGTAATTCAGTCAATGAACTGTGACCCAGAACAAATCCAGTCATGTTTATATTATCAACAGTAGCATGGACAAAGAATAGGTCCATCAGGGCCAGACGGTTCTGCTTAGACCGATGGTTCTGGTGGGTCCAGTGGTTCTGGTGGTTCTGTGGGCCAGTGGTTCTGGTGGTTCTAGTGGTTCTGGTGGTTCTGATGGTTCGGGTGGTCTGGTGGTTCTGGTGGTTCCGGTGGTTCTGGTGGTTCTGGTGGGTCCAGTGGTTCTGGTGGTGGAGCCACCAGAACCACTGGACCCACCAGAACCATCAGATCTTCTTCCTCAGGATGTTTCTTGTCTGACGGAGGGGGGTCGCTGAGGGGGGTATGGGGGTGATATGGGGGGGTATGGGGTGATATGGGGGGGTATGGGGGTGATATGGGGGGGTATGGGGTGATATGGGGTGATATGGGGGGGGGGGGATATGGGGGGGGAAGTAGGGCAGCTTCACTGCAGGGGAGGGGCGACTGCTGCTGGGGGAGGGGGCGAGTCAGAGACAGGGAGACATAGGGAGAGAGAGAGGGAGCGGTGATGCTGTGAAGCTTCATCAGCAGACGGACGGACGGACGGATCAGCAGCTCCTCCATCTTCCTCCATCTTCCTCCTCTTCCTCTTCGTCCTGCTGCTGTTTGCTGCTGATGGAGATCATGGCTGCATAACCCCCCCCTTCGTCCTCCTCCTCTTCCTCAGGATGCTCGGTGAGTCTCATCCTCCGTCTTTGTCCTTTGACAGATGAAGCTGCTGGGAGACGCTGCGTCTTCAGGGACGTGTGTGTTATTCAGGCTGCTCTGTTAGCATGCGGCTAACCCACCGTTAGCAGGCTTAGCTAATCATCACACACACTAACACACCCAGGCAGGCTGTGTGGCTGCTGCAGCCAGCTGGCAGGATGACACCTGGTTCTGGTTCTGGTTCATGACAGATCTGGATCAGCTCTGCCTTTGCAGCTCCAGCCGTTGGGTCCACTATGGAGTCGACCCGTTTTTTCTGGCGTTTATGTGATGCTGGGAACAGGGGTGAGTTGTTGCTAGGCAACACACACCTATAACCTGTGACAAGGTGTGTGTGATGTCAGCATCATCCAGAACCTCAGCAGAGGAAGGTTCTGCTCTCTTTCTTCAGCCCGGTCGAACAGAACCAGAGCAACAGAACCGACAGAGAGTGAGATGTTTGGTGGTTCCGTGCACAAGAACCGATCCGTCTCAGGTTTTACTGAAAACGCTGCAGGAACTCTTGACTGACTCAGAGAACCGTCAGAACCAACAGAACCACTAGAACCATTAGAAGTCTGTAGTCTGAACATCCATCATCCATTTTCTAACACCTCGTCCCCAGTGGTCAGGATGCTGCTGCCTCTCTGGACGTTTCGGGCGAGACGGGGTCACCTGGTCGGGTCGCCAGTCTGTCGCAGCGCTGAACATGCTCTATGGTTATTATGTTGTTGTTGACTGTGACATTTCTATTCGTTTAAAATAATTTAAATCGTCCTGCAGCTAGCTGCTGAATCAGAAACCTCCATCAGAGACCAACTTCAGCTCCTTATAATCTACAATATTTTGGCTTGGTGTCACGTTGGATTACAGTAAAATCTGTCAAAAGAACACGTCAATGCATCTGATGCATGGAGCGTACAGATATTGTATGTTGACTATTTTCCTTCATAAAGTTTTTTTAGAGAACATACGAGTCACGTGTGACCAGCCTAGCCATGCTAGTTGTTAGCCTAACATTGCCAGCTGGTACCAGCTAGCACTAGCACTAGTGTTAATTTCTCAGTTACTGGCGCCAGCCTCTTAATTAGATCTGTAGCTTCAGAATAGAGCCAGCCTCTTGTGACCAGGATGTAGCCATCACAGGAAGCGCAGCAGTCTGCCACTCAACTGCACCACACCACTACAGTGTCCACGCTGCCAGCAGAGGGCGCCGCAGCAGAGAGCTGCCCTCTAACCTGCTGTGTGATTTTCAGGTGTGTGATGCAGAGGCTGCGTTGTGGTAGCCAAGAGTCGTTGCTAAGCACTGGCTGTGTGTCATCGCTGGAGCTCAGAATGGACCAATCAGTGATCATCAAACCCGTCCACTCGTCTCTGCTGGGACAAGACTATTGCTTCGAGGTGATGCACCGTAGTACTGCTTCCTTACCCACATAGGGCACTACTGCATATTTACTACTACTGCCAGTCCTGCTGGCCCACCATGGTGACCCTCCCTCTGTCTCCTAGGTAACGACCTCTACCGGCACCAAGTGCTTCTCGTGCCGCTCAGCGGCAGAGCGAGACAAGTGGATGGAGAACCTGCGGCGGGCCGTCCACCCCAACAAGGACAACAGCCGGCGGGTGGAGAACGTCCTGACGGTGTGGGTGATCGAGGCCAAAGACCTCCCCGCCAAGAAACGGTAAGATTCTGGTCCAGCAGGACGCTCTCAGTCCAGCCGGCTCTACAGCACGGTGTCGTCCTGCAGGTACTTCTGCGAACTCTGTCTGGACGACAACCTGTACGCTCGGACCTCCTGCAAGCTGAAGACGGACAACATCTTCTGGGGGGAGCGCTTCGACTTCAGCAGCCTGCCGTCCGTCTCGTCCATCACGCTGCACCTCTACAAAGACACGGACCGCAAGAGGAAGAAGGACAAGAGCAGCTACGTGGGCCTGGTTAATATCCCCGCCGCCATGGTGACCGGCCGGCAGCTGGTGGAGAAGTGGTACTCCGTGAGCACGCCCAGTACACTCCGAGGTACGTAGACCGCCGCCAGCTCTGGACTGTAGTTCTGGTCAACATCTGGAATCGGCTTCATTTGGACAAATGGGAATAAAGACTCTTGACTGACTGGTCTGACAGAAACAGCTGGACAGGTGTTAGTGCAGAACAACGTCACAGTGGCAGATAAAGCAAAGGGAGGACAGGCTGTAATCCAGAATATAATAACCAATTTTCCATATTCATCAAACCAGGAGGACTCTTTGATTTAAAGAAAGTCAGTGTTTTGGCAGTATTGCAGTTTTCTGAAAGTTTGTTCCCATCAGAGCAAGGTTGATTTAACCCAATGAAAGTATCTTGGTGCTAAATCATTCTGTGATTTATAAAGTAACAGAAATAATTCAGGCTGTTTTCCCACCTGATATTCCAATAGATTTGATTTGATTGGGAACAAACGAAACCCTTTGAGCAACCTGTTCCCCTCCCAGCCTGTGGGGGCGCTGCAACAAGAACCACTGAAGCAAACCACACACAACTGAGTGCAACGTCCTGCTTCACCAAATAGAAACAAAATGGAGGCATCAGATTTTAGCAGCTGGAGGATTTCCCTTTAGTCTTTGGCTGAAGACCAGGAGCCATGTCTGCTGCCTGGGCGAGGCTAGCACGTTAGCTGTGGTTGTATTTACCCAGAATGCACTGCGCTGTAGTCCACTTCCTGGTTTTGTCTCCAGAGCGCTTGTCGTTCTCATATGCATTCAAACCAAACCAGAGTTCACTTGACCAGAGGTCAGAGGTCGATTAGAATTCACACCTCATCAACCAAACTGGACTTTGACTGGGCAGGCGGAGTGGAGTTGGATTGGAGTCCAGATAAGGCAAACTGGCCTGTGGTTAAAGCGGACCGGAGTCGGGTTAACGCGGGCCGGAGTCCGGTTAAAACGGACCGGAGTCGGGTTAAAGCGGACCGGAGTCGGGTTAAAGCGGGCCGGAGTCGGGTTAAAGCGGACCGGAGTCGGGTTAAAGCGGACCGGAGTCGGGTTAAAGCGGACCGGACTGGGCTAGTGTGAACTAACCCGTACTGTCTGTGTTCTGGGCTCAGCCGATGCGAGGACTCGCTCTGTTTTTTTAGTTTTAGTGAGAATCAGTCAATGAAATTTCCTGCTTTGATGGATCCTCATGTGACTGATTAAACCAGGACATTGTCCTGATCTCCAGCTGGAACATCTGGATGAAGGTCAGATGGTCAGTAACGTCCTTCTTCCCTGACCTCAGCCAAGTCGTCGGTTCCGACGGTCCGGGTCAAGGCCCGGTATCAGAGCATCGTCATCCTGCCGATGGAGCAGTACAAGGAGTTTGCAGAGTACATTAGTGCCAACTACCTGCTGCTCTGCTCCACCCTGGAGGCCTCCATCAGCCTGAGGGCCAAGGAGGAGCTGGCTGCTGCTCTGGTCCACATCCTGCACAGCACGGGCAAGGCCAAGGTAGCCCCGCCCACTCCACATAGCCCCGCCCCTATTCATCAGACCCCGCTCAACTCCAGCTTTCCTTCTTGCCTTCAGGACTTCCTGACAGACCTGATGATGTCAGAGGTCGACCGTTGCCGTGACAACGATCAGCTGATCTTCAGAGAGAACACGCTGGCCACTAAAAGCATCGAGGAATACCTGAAGCTGATTGGCCAGAAGTACCTGCAGGACGCCCTGGGTAGGCGCTCCCAGAGAGCCGCCGATCTTCCTCAGGTGAGCTCGTCTAAACGCCAGCTCTGTTTGTTTGTATGTCCAGGTGAGTTTATCAAAGCTCTCTATGAGTCTGACGAGAACTGCGAGGTGGACCCGTCGCGCTGCGCGACCTCTGACCTCCCGGAGCATCAGGCCAATCTGAGGATGTGCTGCGAGCTCGCCTTCTGCAAGATCCTAGACTCCTACAGGTGAGCACCACACAGGTGAGCGTGGTGTGCAGTGTTCAGTGTGTTTCAGTGTTGCTCCGCCCACTCAGGGTCTTCCCACGGGAGCTGAAGGAGGTGTTTGCTTCATGGCGTCAAGAGTGCAGTAACCGGGGGCGACCGGATATCAGCGAACGCCTCATCAGCGCCTCGCTGTTCCTCCGCTTCCTGTGCCCCGCCGTGATGTCGCCCTCGCTGTTTGACCTCACGCAGGAGTACCCCGACGAGCGCACCGCCAGAACCCTGACCCTGATTGCCAAGGTCATCCAGAACCTGGCAAACTTCAGCAAGTATGTCTGGGCTCTTATTTTGACGGGACTGCATGCCTGGGTTCAGATCTGGGAGGAGTTAGCATGTTTCTCTCTGGGCAGCCAGTGAGCGGTCATATGGAGGTCTCCAGGCCCCGCCCCTCCAAGGAGGCTCCTGCTGTTTACTGCAGGTCTCACCTGTCGCTGCAGGTTCGGCACCAAGGAAGAGTACATGCTGTTCATGAACGACTTTGTGGAGCGCCAGTGGAGCAGCATGCAGCGCTTCCTGCAGGAGATCTCCAACCCCGACGGGCTGAACCACACCGCCGGCTTTGACGGCTACATCGACCTCGGCCGAGAGCTGAGCAGCTTACACACTCTGCTGACCGAGCTCGACCAGGTAACACCTGCCTGCCAGGTAAGAGAGATTGCTCCCCAGGCAGCTAGCTCAGGGTGGCCCCTGGTAGCGCAGCAGGTCGCCGGGTTCTGAACTTGTGCCGTCTCCGCTTCCGCCCTCCGTCTACAGTCGAGTCTGTCCAAGCTCGGCCCGCTCCCTCGGATCCTCAGAGACGTGTCGGCGGCGCTGGTCCACCCTGGAGGCGTGGTTGGACCTGGGGGCGTGTCCTCTCCAGACCCTCAGCGGGTGGTGTCCCCACCCCCTATGTCCCCACCGCCTCTGTCCCCGCCCCTGTCTCCTCCTCTGGCAGCCTGCAATCCTTCTGTGGGCCTGCAGGGCGGCGTGGGGTTAGACGGAGGGTCAGTCTGTTCTCTGCATGCAAGAGCAACATGAGACCTTCGTCAGAGGTCAACTCTGAGGCCCAACCTCACTTCCTGTCCACTTCCTGTCTCCATGTCCAGCTGTGTGGACTTCACCAGACTTCCGTCTCCAACTCCTGAGAACAAAGATTTGTTTTTCGTCACCAAAGGATCTAGCCTGCAGCCTGCATCAGGTGACCTTTGACCCTTCCTCCTCTTTGTTTCAGACTCGCATTGTGCAACCCTGCTCATGATGTCACTTCCTGCAGGTATGCGAGGCTCTCCGGCTCCGAGCTCGTCTTACTCTGAGCCCAACGAGAACGAGGCGTGCTACGACCTGGCCAATGGCGGCCGGCGGGAGGGGCAAGAGCTGACCAATGAGAGCCGCAGCCTGTCTCTGGTGGACCTGCAGGACTCCTCCCCCAGCGACGCCCCAGACGACGCCCAGTGGCAACGCCGGACGGGGCTCCTCCCCCTTTCTTTCCAGAACCCCGTCTATCACATGACAACCCCGTCGCCCCGGCAACCGCAGCAGCAGACAGACGCCACGCCCTCTGATGGCTCGGAGGGCTCCCAGGGAAAATGCGAGGATCGTGGCGCCGTGGCAACCAAGCCGGCCTTCCTCACCCAGATGTCGGTGGGCGTCGGCGGGGAGAGGGGGGAGAGGATGTCGGCCATGTCCAGCAGCAGCAGCGGCGAGGAATACTCCCGCCGCGCGCTCTCTCTCACCGACACACTCTCAGGTACGAGTCCTCGCCGTCACACAGGCCACAGCAAAGTTCAGGGGTCGTCTTGTGACCTTTGCCCCGCCCACAGGTAGTTCGGCCCCCCCTCGGCAGAACTCAGGCCCTCAGAGACGCATCGATCAGCCGCCGCCGCCGTCCGCGGCTCCGCCAGGACCGCCGCGAGGCCGCACGCCTCCCAGCATGCTCAGCGGGGGAGGCTCCGCCTACCCTCCACGCCCCGCCTCCGGCAGTATGATGTCATCAAGCCCCGATTGGCCCAACAGCGGCCAGTCACGTCTCAGACAGATGTCGTCATCGTCCAAAGGAGACAGCCCGGAGAAGCAGCGGCCGGCTGCCAAGGTAACCTGGAATTATGGCTTCTCTTGGTTCTGCTGCTGGTTCTGTTGGGTCCAGCCAGAACCAGGAGAAGCAGAAATCCTGAGTCCAGCATGACCCGGTCTAACAGGACCGGGTCATGCAGAACGGGACGGAGTTCTGCTTGCCGGGCCCGTTTGGGTCAATCAGAACCTTGTGGGTCTTTGGTTCCGTCATTTCTACACTTCCTGAAAGAAGCTTGCTTTGATCTTGGCTGCTCCCAGAGGTCCGACTGAGCAGAACCTCAGGGCCCAAACCGATCAGAACCGATCAAAGTGGGCAGGTGTTAGAAAGATGAAATCTGGCTTCATGTCCAAAATGTCTTCATCTCATGTCCTTTGAGGCGTGAATGAACTGCTGACCCCTGACCCGCCTCTTCTCGTTGGGTCGACCCGGTCACCAGAACCAGAACATCCGGGTTGTTGATCAGTTCTGGAAATGATTCAGGCACGTCACCATGGTAACCACATCATTCAGTGAGGTCGCTATGGTAAAATGTGAGCAGGGTGTGATACCATGGCAACCAGCCTGACCGTTCAGAACCGGAACCGGGTCCGTCCGTGTGTCCAGGCGCCGTCTCCCTGCGCGTTGGACCGGACCGCCGCCTGGCTGCTCAACATGAACTCTGCGTCGTCCTACGGCGAGGCGGACGACGATCGCCACGACGACGCTATGGTGGAGAAGGTAGAGCTGGTTCCGCTGTGGCTCATGTGAGCGGGTTCTGCCGGTTATGACCCGGATTGTGTTCAGTACCAGCAGGAGATCGCACTGCTGCAGGAGAAGCTGCGGGTGGCGGCGCGCGCCAGGAGGAGGCGAGGCCCCCGGGGTCCAGGACCAGCAGAACAGCGGATGCTGCAGGAGTACCAGGTAAGGGGCTCACCTGGTCAGGTCCAGGTCCAGGTGAGCCATGGGAGCGGGTCACAGCTGGGTCACATGACTCAACTGGACCAATGCAATTGTGTTCCAGGCCCGGCTGGAGGACACAGAGAGCCGACTGAGGAGGCTGCAGGACGACAAAGACCTCCAGATGAACAGCATCATCAGCAGGTACGCTCACCTGGCTGCTCACCTGGCTGCTCACCTGGCTGCTCACCTGGCTGCTCACCTGTGTCACTCGTCTCCCTGTGCAGGTTGATGGCAGTAGAGGAGGAGCTGAAGAAGGATCACTCTGACATGCAGGCTGTTGTGGACCAGAAGCAGAAGGTCATCGAGGCTCAGGTAAACCCACCTGACCTTTCACCTAGTTCTCTCATCGTTCTATTAACCCTTACAGGTGAGGCCTTACCTGGCTCCCTGTCCCAGATAGGCCTGTCGCGATAAACGATAAGTCAATTAATCGAACGATAAATTAAAACTATCGACCTCATTTTAATTATCGGCTATATCGTTTCTTCCTGCCTTTTTCTCTTACTGTTGATGACACTGAATGAAAAAAGGCTCAACTCCGTTTCTCTCCACTTCCTCCCTTCCTTACTTCCTTAGTGTAATGCCCAGCGCGCTGCACCATCTGATGTCGCGGATTGTCGGTCCATTATCAGAACCTGAGACACATTAGCCAACAGAAATCCTCGGTATAACGGTTCGATCGAAACCGTGTTGTGTCCAACAATGGACACAAAATAATAAGTCCAGTTCACTAACTTTGAAACCAGGCATTAATCAATTCCTTACTACAATCTACCTGCAATGCATGTAGCTAGTGTCAGTCTGACTGAATGAAAATCATTATAACTATTTATGTCACGTTAACGAAGAACAGCTGAAAAGTTACCGGGTTTTCTGGTAGAAATTTCGCTCCAACTCCTCCCCTAGTTATTGATATTTTCTTTGCATGAACTGTTGAATAAACATTCATGTTGTTTCTGATGTCTGCTGGACTTCGGGTTGCACCGTGTCAGCTGTTCGGGATTCCCTCCGTGTTTCCCCTCAGAAAGCAGGAGGGGAATCCGCGCTTTCTGATTGGCTACCGGTCACATTAAACAGGCTGCGTCACTCTCCCAGTCTGGATAAATCCTTGATTTAGATCGGAGCGGCACAACGATCTACCGTAACACACAACACTAGTGACGATCTCAGAATGAAGAACGTTCTCAGATTGTAGTTCATGGTGAAAAATCCTGTAGTTTGAACTATTGCATCAGGCAGTCGGATGTCTCTCTATTTAAATCTAATGATTACTGAAGGCCAATATACTATACAGACTTCATAATCTGCACTCTTTTGGTTGAATGCAGTATTTATTTCCACTTTGGCTTTATGTTGTTTAGTTTTTATTCAAGTACATTTATTGTTAATGGATGGTTGTTTTATTTTTTTTTATTTATTTTGTGTATCAGTCCCAGTGTTAAGTGTCTTTTGAAAGTAAAGTGTATCTTTGGCAGGAAATCACATGTATTATTACGTAATTTCCATTAAATCAATGTGAAAAGGTCTTCAAACAATATTATCGTTTATCGCAATAATTTTTGAGACAATTTATCGCCCAGTAAAATCTGTTATTGTGACAGGCCTAACCCCACATCACCGATCACGCAAAGTCTGTCAGACGATCAGAAACTCAGAGCAGCAGCAACTGCTGTCATCAGACAAGGGAACCAACCGCGCCGCAGAGCCGGTTCTGAGGACCCGACCTGAAGATTAACTCAGTCAGTCTCTGGAGGTTGGAATCCAGGTTTCGTAGTTGAAATGCAGCCAGAGAAGGACTTTCAGCCAAAGACAATTCAAAGTGCTTGTACAAGAAAAATAAGGACTACATACTGTTAGAAGATGAAAAGAAAAAAAAAAAAAAATGGGGCTGTGATGTCATCCTCCAGAGCTGTGATGTCATCCTTCAGCACTCAGGGTCTCCTCTGCATCCTGTTTTCTACATCCTGTCAGATTAAGCAGCTCCTGATGTCACTTCCTGTTTCTTTCTGTAATTCTTGCAGCCCAGTTCCCAGTATGCCCACTAGGGGGACCACAGCCTTTGTTTTCTTTAATCTGGCGAAGGTCAAAGGCCGGGACTCCAATGGAGGACTGAGGCCTACCTGGGTCAGTCCACCTGGACGGCCGCCGCTCAATGAGACGCTGTTAGCTTCAGTCCTTTTATCTCTTGAAGCTGCAGGAAGTGAGCTGACCAGGAAACAGCTACCAAACACCCGTCTCACCTGTGTCTCCCGTCTCACCTGTGTCTCCCGTCTCACCTGTCTCTCCCATCTCACCTGTGTCTCCCATCTCACCTGTCTCTCCCGTCTCACCTGTCTCTCCCGTCTCACCTGTCTCTCCCGTCTCACCTGTCTCTCCCGTCTCACCTGTCTTTTTCTCCCAGGAGAAGCGGATCGCCAGCCTGGATGCTGCCAACACCCGCCTGATGGCGGCGCTGACCCAGCTAAAGGAACGCTATGGCGTGACATCACAGAGGAACGGCCTGTCTCCTAGCAACACGTCATCTCTGCAGATCACAGAGAACGGCGAGTTCCGTAACTCTGGCAACTGCTGAGAAACTAAGCTGTGATTGGCTGACACTGCAGGGAAGGGGGGGCTTAAAAATGGACTCATTGAAATAAACCAATCGGATGGAACAGAGACGCCATCGAATGTCAGCTTCTACACTACAGAAATAACCTCTGACCTGATCCCACCCTTGTTGCTAGGTTACCCTCACTTCTTTTCGTTTTGCATGTTCCTCTTTGACGAAGTCTGACTTCATTTCCTGTTTACGTTTAGATCTTCCCAACAGAACCAGAACCTCACCTATACCCAGCACTACTGGTCAAACTGGACCCCCTGGTTCTGGTTGGCCCAGACCTGCAGGTCCTCCTGATTTTACAGATGTACTTAAAGGCACAGCTGACCTTTAACCTGGAGTCAGAGCCGCTTCGTTAGCTTAGCCTAGCTTAGCACAAAGAGCAGCAGTGGGTGGAAAGTGTTAGCTTAGCCTAGCTCCAAACCCTGCAGTGATTGTTTTGGCCTCTTTGGGCTTCCGTAGCTTTGAGTATTTAATTCCCGTCGACCCGGTTCCGAATTAGACGCTAGTTTGTGTTGTTTCAGAGAATTTTAATGTAAAACCACAGATTTTATTGTAAACAGTAAAAACTTTAACTTGTGATGATGATGATGATGATTATGATTAGTGCAACCCCCCCCCATCCCCCCTCCCCCACTGTGGCTTCTGTCTGTTCTGTATCTATGAGCCTCTGTTTGTTATTTATCTACAGTATTTATAAGGAGCTACAATAAAACCAGAAACCAGCCTGTCACTGTGCTGATCCACACACACACTGACACACACACTGACACACACACTGACACACACACACAGACACACACACACTGACACACACACACACACACACTGACACACACACTGACACACACACACTGACACACACTCACACACACACGGTGATAACTGGGTCATTCTGGGCTTTATTCACTCTGCTGCACTGTAAACAGGAAGTGATGTCACAGGGCCTGCAGGAAGCGCTCCAGTGGGTCCTGGCTCCAGTAGTCGTGGTTCCAGCCCAGGAACCAACCAGTGAAGGTTGGTGGTTCGAATCCCTGCTTCAGGGTGACGATGGGGGTCCGCGGGTCTCTGCCGGCCGGGTCGGTTTTGATGTAGCGCTCAGCTGGACACGGAGAGACCCGTTAGCCTCCAGACCGGCCATAAACGTTCTCACTGAACCGGGTCCCAGACCAGAACCGGTACCGGAACCGTCTCACCTGTCGTGGCGGCCTCTGCCTTCTCCTCCTCGTGGGCCTCGTTCCCGATCCAAACGAACACCTGCCGGGGGAAACGGTGAGCCGGAACCGGAACCTGGTTTCCATGGTGATGTTGGCGAGGAAGACTCACCTGATCCCAGGTGTCCAGGATCATGACGTCATCAGGAGCCAGGTCGTCCTGGGTCAGTTCTCCCGGAACCTCCTCCATCTGGACACAAGGAACTGGGTCAACCAGAACCCACCGCGACTAACCCGTTGGTAAGCATGGCAACCACCAGCCGCATCGGGCGAATACCCGGTGACCACCGAGCGTACCTGGAAGGTGCCGGTCTTGTTGGAGCAGGCGAAGAGGCGTGGCGGATGGGCGTCCATCTTGTTGCCGAGCCGAGGGGCGTGGCAGTAGTCGTCTTTCCCGCCCAGAACCGCCCAGAACCCGTCTAGAACCACAGCCAACCGTCAGTGCCGGCTCTGGGCCGCCAGACACTCTACGTACCTGCCGCTCACCTGGCTCCTCCCCCTCCTCCAGCGGGGCGGGGTTCACCTGCAGCATCTGGGCCAGCTGTTCGGCCCCCTTCGCCTCCGCCGCGCTGCTGCCCCGCCCCTTCCACAGCCACGCCCCCCCGGCCGCCACCAGCAGGAACGCATCGTTGGAATTGAGGCGGGAGGAAGACGGGCCCACCTGCAGCACAGCAGAGTGGTTCGGTTCAGACTGGTCCGGTTCACATGGCAGGCTGGTTCTGGGCAGCTTGACTGGATCCCATGAAACCCTGACAGAATCTGACAGAACCGTAAAGTGGACTGGACCTGCAGAACTCTGGATCTGGACCATCATGTCTCAGGAGGACAACACACCTAGATTGGACCAGAAGGTTCTGCAGTGGACTGGATGGGTTAGAACAGGGTTTTAGCAGAACTGGACCCAGTGGTTGAACCGTAATGTCTGATTGGTCAGGAGACCCGACTCACCTGGACTCCATCATCTGCTGGAGACACCTGAGGTTCTGGTTTTGCTGAATGGAGCAGCAAGAATCTAAGAAGTTCTGGTTTTGACCTGTCTGGGTTCTGCTGGTCTCACCTCCACGGCCCGGGTGTCTCCGGCCGGGTTGGACCGCACCTGGAACAGGCGGGTGTCGGCGGCGGCGGACTGGTCGCCCTCCCTGGAGGTGCCGCCGAGGTACACCACCATTGGCCGGCCTCCAAACAGGCTCATCAGGTGGGCGGGCTCTTTGCCTTGGACCACCCTGATCTGGACGGACAGGTCATGATGAGGTGCTGGGAATGCTGGTTTCCAGTTGGTTCTGAACAGCAACTTGAAACGCTGGTTTCCAGTTGGTTCTGAACAGCAACTTGAAACGCTGGTTTCCAGTTGGTGTACCTGAACTGCTCCGCCTCCCAGTTCGTTGTCCAGCTGGACGGCCAGAATGGCCGACGCCGCGGTTTCGTCCTGACTCGACTCCGCCCCCTGCCTGCGGAGAAAGCAGAGGAGAACAGGTGATGCCCTGCAGTCTGGAGGCTCGCCAGCAGAGGGAGCGGCGTCTCACCAGATGTAGATGATGTCGCCCTGCCTGCCGCCATGTTGGTACTGGTACAGGATCAGGTAGCTGTCGCCACCGTAGAACTGACCAAAGAAAGCCGGGTCCACCAGAACCTTATCGGACCCTTCGACCCTCCAGATCTGCAGACAGACAGACAAATGGTTGGCTGCTCCCACGTCCGAAACAGGAAGTCTCCAAGCTGACACAGGAAGTTTTCTGTATGTTCGATCATGTTACGAGGAAGTCGGTTCTGATCCGAGTCCAGTTCTTTTTAACTATAGGTGGTTCTGAATGAAACGGATCCTGATTGGTCAGCTGGTTTACCTCAGTCGAGTCATATTTCTCCCGTCCAACGAGCTAGTGGACCAGAATCGGAACAATCAAAGGAAGCAGAGGCAGTCCTCACCTTTTTTTCTCCGTCTCCTCGGTCTACCATCCCGTACTGCGCCGACATGGAGTCCGATTGGTGCAGCTTGGACACGTCGAACGGCACCTGTCCAATCAGAAGAGTCGGGTTTCAGACCCATTCAGGGCCATTCGGATCAGGTCCAGAACCACATCAGCTTACCTTCTCGATCTTTGCCACCTTGTTGGTGATGTAGGCCGTTCCCATGCCGACAGTGTCTTCAGCGTCCCTCCAGTTCCTAAAGAACTGCTTGAAGAGAGGAGTCTCCCCGGACTGAGGAAGGACCTGAACCTGAAGGGACGGGTAGGTTCCAGGTCAGGTCCAGGTCTGGGACAGGTACCTGGAGGCCTAGACTTGGAGGTCCAGGTCCAGGTCCAGGTAACATTGTGGTGTTCACCTGTGTGTAGGGCGGATACTCCATCTGCTGGATGAATTTCTCTGAGTTCTGCAGGACGGCCTGCCGCTCGGCGCCGTTGGCGTCTTTACCTGCACGGAGACATATCACCTGTCAGCGGGACAGCTGGTGGCCTCAGGTAAGTCCTGCCCAGTCTGTTCATGACCTCTGACCTTTCCAGACAAAGATGCGTCCGTTGGTTCCGTTGTCAAGGATGAAGCACTCACTGGACTCCAGGACATGTTGGGGGAACGGATTCTGCTCCGACACCAGGGTGACCTCCATGTCCCCGCCGGCGTTGGACACCTGAGGGACGGTGAACACAGGTAGACAAACCAGTGGCAAAATGAAGTGGCTTCACGAGCTGAGTGAGCTGGCAGGGAACCGCCGCGGGTAATCACCTTGTAGAGCTTCGCCACCTTCCTGTTGGACGCATCGGTCTGTGTGTCTTCACTGTGGGACTCGGGGAGGTCCGGTTTGTCACCCAGAACCTGGACAGAGAGACGACAGGAGCAGCAGGTGAAAGTCCGGCAAAATGAGTGGCAGGCGGAGAATTGTTCCCGGCCAGAAATTCCCCCGTACTCCACACCAAATACGGTGTACGCAGACGACACCATGCTGTTCCTTTAGGTTTTAAAATGCTGGTCTGAGGTCCACATGGTGATGCTTCAGGGCCCAACAGCTACATCAGAATCGACATTCTGGTTCTTTAAAACTGTCATGATTCACCAGTGTTTTGGTGACCTTTGACCCCTGCTGCTCTGGAATTAGAAATGCGGTGAGTTCTGGTCATGTGATCACCTCTATCATCCTGTCTGGCTCCGCCCCTTCATCGACAACCTGGAGGTTGGCCCGCCCACACCTCTCGTTGTCACGGATACTCTTAGAGACCTGTAAAGTAATCAGTTTATCAGCAGGTATATTATGACATCAGAATGATGTCACTTTGTGATATCACCACTCACCAAAGTGGCCTTCAGTTTCTCAAATCTGTTGCTATGGGAACCAGACCACTGGATGATTTCCTGTTGGGTCAAAAGAAGGTTTAATCGCCCCCCAGGTGTCCTCACCTGTCCCCCAGGTGTCCTCACCTGTCCCCCAGGTGTCCTCACCTGTCCCAGGTCCAGGATGAAGCTGTCTCCCTGGTTGAAACTGTCCCAGCTGACAGGAACCTCTGTTGCCCTGACGATTCGGCGACCTTTGACCTGCAGCAACCGCTGAACTTCCACCTCATTGGTCACCACATGATTGAATCCTGAGGCCACGCCTCCTTTCTGTTCGACCAACAGGAAGTGATGTCATCAGGGGGGCAGTGAGGGGCCGTCAGACAGGAAGTGGGTGTGGTGCAGTTACCATGTAGGTCAGGCCCGTTTTGAAGTATCCGCTGAAGGTTCCGGACTCATGGCCTTGGACCTCTCGGTACTGGACAGGCGCCCCCTGCAGGAAGTCGTCCATCTGTACAGCAAGAATGGCAGCGGCGCCGCTTTCATCCTGAGAGCACTCGGAACCTGCGGCCCGACGGCCAATCAGAGAGCAGAAGAAGGGTCACCTGCAGCGACCTGACCCGGTCAGGACACCAAGTCTGCTTCCAGAGTCTCCCGAGGAACCGTGGCGGACTGACAGGGAGCTCAGGCTGTCGCCATGGTAACAGACAATGAATGTAACCTCCGAGGCTCAACGCCAGGCGGTCAGGGCCTCGGTTCTGGACCAAACTGGACCCACCTTGCCAGTAGTGCAGGTCGTACTGCAGGTCTCCTCGGCGGTTGCTGGTGCTGCTTAGAACCAGGTAGGCGTCTCCGGTGTAGAACCGTCCATAGAGACTCTCAGGGACAGGAGCCAGGTCCATGTTCTCCACTCGCCACACCTGAAGCCCCGCCTCTTTACCTGCTCGTTCAAACTCAGGATGGAACACCATGATGTCACCTGCAGCAGGCGGGGCAGAAAGCATCACCTGTTAGGCTTGGAGAACACTGAGCTTTTGACCCCTGACCCCTTGACCCCCTGACCCTCGGCTCTCACCCTCAGAGGAAGCTGAACTAACCCCACCCGCCGCCTCGCCGGCTTTAGGATGGAGCGCACCGCCCGCTTACTTTGCTCCTCTACAAACACATATGAGATCATGTGACCGTAACCATGGCAACTGCTGCCTGGGGTGGTTTGTGTTGCGGCCGATTCGGAACAGAACCAGAACTGTCATGTTAATAGATCATAGATCGGTCCGGATTCATCACCAGAACTAATGTGTCTCAGAACCGGGTCCAGCGGAACCGGTTCTGGTGGAACCTGCAGTCTGGATCATTCAGAAAGAGGAAGGAGGTCAAACCTGATTAGCTCTGAGCAGACAGGTAACAACAACAGGAAGTTCTCTGTTCTCTGCTGTGGGTCCAATTTCAACTGGACCTGCTGGTTCCGAATGAGCTCCAGACTGGTCCAATTCGGCCCAGTTCCTTCAGCTCACACAGAAGAACCAGGAAACCTCTGGGCTCCTCTGGGCTCCTCCTCAGAGGTTTTCACAGAGAGGAGACACACCTGGGCAGGTAAACACTCCACACCCAAACACATCATTCTAGTCTGACTGCAAGTTCTGCTTGGTTCTGACCCAAATAACTTTTCCTCTTCCAGATGAGGAACCTCTGAAAACAGACCAATGAAGAGGAGCTGGTCTTCCAGGTGTTTCTCCAGGTGTTTCGTCCTGCCGCTGCTAGGCGTGTCGTCGTCTTCCACTCTGGGATTTAAGCGCCTCTCTCTCCCCTCACAGAGCTGCTGATATTGGAGTCTAGTGAAACAGGAGACACCTGGAGAACACCTGGAGAACACCTGGAGAACACCTGGAGAACAGCCCTGGTTTAAACCCAAACAGGTAGAAACTCACCTTCGTGTCTGCCGGGAAGTCTTCCTCAGCCAGACTGGAGCTGCTTTGACACACAGGTGTGGCTGCAGGTAACCTTACCTGTGCTGTGGCCCCTCCCCCAGCAGCAGCAGACACACCTGGCCTGCAGCTGCCGCTCCCACCTGCAGGTTCGCTTCATGCAGAACCGTTCCGAACCCGATCCATGGTTCCCTTCCTGCAGATCCTCGGGGTTCTGGTAACAGAACCGGGTCCAGAACTGGGTCAGGGAAAGCAGAACCAGCAGTGAACCTGCATCAATATCACTTAAGAGTAAAGAAATGGAAAAATGACAACAACAAAAAACTGGAATAAAGATAAAAAAGGAAGATTATATAAAGTACAAAAGTCCATTTGAATTAGAAATATTAATGAGAGAAACAGAAGGGAAGAAATAATAATAATGAGATTAACAGCAGGTCATAACTATTTAAATGACATTTAGGGAGGAAAAATAATGATAAATGTGAAGATGTAAAGTAATGTTGCTACACTCGTGTACAGTAGGTGGCGGTATGGACCTTAAAGATGCTAGCGATCCGCCATAAGAAACGAAGAAGAAGAACATCTGAAGTTGTACTTTGAAAGGTCGGACCGGAAGTTGGGAGGTGGCCGTGGCTGCGGGTCAGGGTTCGGGTCTTGGTGAGGCAGTAAATCCGACCGGACCGGACCGGACCGGACCTGGTTCTGGGAGGATGGAGATGTTCAGCAAGCTGAGCGGCATGTTGCTGAACGCGCTGGAGACGGTGAGTCAGCGGAAGCTGGCATTACGTACTTCCTGTGGTCAATAAAAAGTTAAATTCTCGAGCAGAGACGGATGACAGGGACAGGAGGACAGGGACACAACCTGTCCCTGTCTCTGTCTGCCTCCCCGGTCTTCGCACAAGATCTTAGCTGCAGTTTGTTTCTGGAAATGTCAGGAATGTAGCTAGAAGGTAACTGCTGCTAATGCTAACTGTTTACCTGGAACTGAGCATGCGCAGTGGCTGCAGCTGGTTAAAGTTTATAAGTCCATCTGAAATGAGTTTATCCGTTGATAGTACTCGATAAATATAAACCCGGGATGAACAGACGTCATCCTGGGTTTATATTTATATGCCGGGGTGAGGTTTGTATTAGAGATTAAGTTTACAAAAATAAAATGTGCTGCCCCCTAGAGGGGAGACGATCAATCGCTCCATCTGGAGTTGCATTAAAATCTCCTCCATAGATAAATCAGCGGAATATTTTATTTTCCTTTGTTTTAACATCAATCCGAGGTCAGCTAATGCTTTAAGAATAGCATTAGCTGTGTCCTCCTAAACACTAACTGTAGCTCACTCCGCCGTCTTTGGACGTCCATGGATAGTAATAAGATATCTGAGGCTAAAAAGTATCTAGATTAAAACGTTCATCTGGAGAAAGTTTGAAATGAATCATGATGAATCAGAATGTCATTTACTTTGAAGCTGTCGACACAGTCCAGTCTTGTGTTTCCAAAAAAATTAAGATTTATGACCAGTCAGAACAGAATTTAAATTGATGCTAATTATTATTAAATCAGTTGATATTTCTTATAACTTCATGAATCTCGATGTTTTCCAGAGGGAGCCGACCGCGGATCTGCTGGACTCCTTCATCGACCACTGGAGGTCCATCACTAACTACTACATCCAGACCACAGGTGAGCAGCCTCACCTGCAGCCTCACCTGCAGCCTCACCTGCAGCCTCACCTGCAGCCTCACCTGCAGCCTCACCTGCAGCCTCACCTGCAGCCTCCTGACTCTGTGTGTGCAGATGACAGCCGTCCCGCCTCTCAGACCGACATCCCGTGGCGTCTGAGGCAGATGACCGACATCCTGGTGTATGAGGAGAAGCAGCAGGTGACTAGCTCCGCCCACACTCCTGTAACCATGGCATCGAAGCTGTCTGACCTCAGTGGGCGTCGCCTTGATTTCCTTCAGTCCCGTCCCAGTCCCATCCTGGTCCGGTCCCGGTCCCGGCTCGAGCCCGGTTCCGGTCCAGTCTCACTGCCTGTCTGCTTCTCCAGGAGGAACCGGGTCGCTGCCTGGAGTTCCTGCTGCAGAACCGGCTGCTGGAGACGCTCTGCACCTTGGGGAAGGCTCAGGTAGGCTCACCTGGTCCTGCCGGGTCCAGCCAGAACCAGAACCTGCGGCCGGGTCTCACGCTCTTCCTCTTCCGCAGTACCCTCCAGGGATGAGCCAGCAGGTGCTGCTCTTCTTCTCCAGGCTGCTGTCTCGGATGCAGAAGCCTCTGCTGCAGCTGGTGCCTGTCCGCACACCTGTACAGGTGAGCAGATGATCTACCTGTGAACGCCCTCGTTCTGGGGCAGGAGCCAGTGGGCGGGGCCAGCTACCTTGGGGAGTCGTGTCACATGACTTCCTGTTTGTGTTTTGCCCACAGAAGCTGATTGGCCTCTGTGCTCTTCCTGGTTCCTGCACTGAGAAGGAGGAAGCTCAGTTTTTATTGGCTGTTTGCTCCAGAGTGTCACGGGATCCGCACATGCTCAGATATATCCTGCAGGTGAGCAGCTCATTACATCACTTCCTGTCAGTGGATTATTGCTTCACATCTTGATGTTGCTGTTTCCAGGCCCCAGATGCAGCCAGCAGCCAATCAGAAGCCTCTGCCTCCAGTGCCGTCCAATCAGAGCGTGGGCTGCTGTGGGTTCTGCTGCAGCTCAGCAGCAGCCAGGTGGGTTAGCGGTTCTGTTGGACCTACCAGTGAAACTGCTCAGGTCCACTGCATGTTCTCCCTGTGCATGGTGGGTTCTCTGGGTTGACCCGTCCTGGTGACCCCGCCTCTTGCACCAGGACCCTTCAGACTCCGATGGGATGAAAGAAAACAAATGGATAATAATAATGTTAAATTTGAACCTGCTGTCTTTAATCACCATGGTTACCAATCAGGTACATACAGACGCTGTGCTAACGTCCTCTGTCTGTCGTCTGTGTCCTCCAGAATTCTGTGGTGCGTCTCAAAGCCTGTGAGGGACTGCTGCAGGTGGCGTCCCTCCTGGATGTTGCTCCTCCAGGTCCTCCAGGGGAGCTGCAAGCCGCTGCAACCCAGCTAGGGCAGCTGCTGGCTGGGCGGCTACAGGAACTCTACTCCCTTCTGCCTCTGGAGGAGATGCAGATTGCCGAGCTCAGGAGCTGGCCCCGCCCCTCGTGGAGGTAGACACCGCCTGGTTGGCTCTCTGGTTGCCATGGAAACATTGCCTCCATTCTGACCCTTGTGTGTCATCAGATCAGAGTCAGCAGATCACATGACCCGTTTCCTCACCTGGTTCGACTTCCTGGATGAGCTAACGGCCAACGCTCCTCAGGTATGCTACAAGATAGTCGGGTACTGTAGTAGTACTAGAGTAGTAATATACTAGTACTATAGTAGAGTAGTACTATACCACTCACTTCTCTGATTGGATGTCCAGGCGCTGTCCCAGCAGGTGTCCCACTGCGTCCTCCAGCGGTGGCTCATGGAGACTCTTCGTCCTCAGCTGTTGAATGCGTACGCTCTTCTCCTCTTTCTGCTTGTTTTCACCTGAGGGGGCGGAGCCTAATGTCCAGGTGCGTGTTGCCCAGGTGCGAGCGAAGTGTCCTGGCGTCCACCTCCATCCTCTGCTGCGCCGTTAGACAGGTCCGGTCTCCCTCTCTGCTGGACCAGCTTCTGGACTTTCTGCTGAAGACGCCTTCCGTGCTGCAGCTGCTGCTGCGGCGCTGCGACCACGCCTCCGACCAGGTGAGGCTGCAGGACACGCCCACAAAGCCCCTCACCTGGCCACAGTGGCCCACCCAGTGTCTGTGTCCTCAGATCAGCGTGGCGTCTTTGTCTCTGGTAGACGAACTTCTACAGAAGCCTCGCAGGGACGTCCTGGACACGCTGGTGCTCGGCTTTCTGCAGAGCCGCCGTTACCTGTCCTCACCTGCGGGGGGCGCCGAGGACCGGCAGCCCGACAGCGATGGCAGCGATGACGGCCGGTATGTCCGGCGGCAGGATGCGCCGCGGGCGAAGGGCCGTCCTCCCTCTGACGACTGTCTCCTGTCCCTCAGAGACCCGGAGGACGACCCGTTCTTCTCTGACGGTTTCCCTGACGACCACCTTCCTCCTCGTCTTCATCAGTCTACTGCTGGCTCCGCTGCTGACATCATCAACAGGTAACAGACCGGCTTGAGACTGACCGGACCGGACCGCCCAGGCCCGGACTGAACTCTCACTATGTTCCCAGTTTCCTGGGCCTGGTTCCGGTCCAGGTGCGGTCGGCCCACCTGCTGCAGGACGGAGGCTACGAGTCATATGTCCTCGACGCGCGCTCCTTGGTAAGAGACTCATCCAGGTGGGGTTGTCATGGTTATCTGTTTACCTGGGATCTGTAGAGGTTCTGACCCGGATCAGGTAACAAATACGAAGCAGAACCTTCTGACTGGTTCTGCTCTGCAGTCAGAACCAGGTAAACCTTCAGGTGGAGGCTCCACCCCTTCAGGTGTGTCGCCCTGGTTACGGCTGAGCCACAGGCTCAGCTCACCTGTGGCTCCTCCCCCTCTCAGGTGAGCCAGTGCCAGGCTCTCTCTCTCCAGTGGGCGTGGCCACAGACTGCTTCTCCTCCCACCTGCTCCTCAGGTGAAGATTCACACTTCTTCGAAGGCCACCTGC
This sequence comes from Poeciliopsis turneri, assembly GCA_922788865.1. Lineage (NCBI taxonomy): Eukaryota > Metazoa > Chordata > Actinopteri > Cyprinodontiformes > Poeciliidae > Poeciliopsis > Poeciliopsis turneri. The sequence goes on from CAKLNU010000783.1 coordinate 244,428, forward strand.
TGAGATTCCTTTTTGAACATCTGGGACGCATGTTGCAGCAGGTGGGCTCACCCGAGGTCTCTGCACCAATCCTCACCGGAGCCCCGACTCACCTGTGCAGGTGTTGTGTGTTGGCAGCCGTACGAGTTGAACCTGCAGCTGACGGCCGTCCTGTCCCGTCTGTGCGCCTTCAGCCACCCGCTGCTGGACGAGTACCTGCTGGACCCGTTCGTCCACCTGTCCACTGGCAGCCGCTCACTGTTCGCCGTCCTGGTCAGGGTGAGTCGACCGGAGAGCCGGAGCCGCCCTGACCGGCCGCCCTGACCGGCCGCCCTGACCGGCCGCCCTGACTCACCTGTGTCTGTCTCAGGTGGTGGGAGAACTGATGGAGCGAATCCAGCAGGTAGCCGACCTGCCGCAGCGCCTGCTGGACACCAGGAGACACCTGCTTGGACAACAATTGGACGGCAGGTAACTGTCTGCCACCTGACCCTACCTGGACGGTCACCTGGTGGTGCTGGAGGCGACGTAGAAAGTGACGTACGATTGACTTAGAAGGTGAAGTGGAAGGTGAAGGAGAATATGACACAAGGTGACATACAAGGTGACATACAAGGTGACATACAAGGTGACATACAAGGTGACGTAGCCTTGACAGAGAAGAAGACGTGTCAGGTGAAGCAGAAGGTGACGTAGGAACCGCCACAGACGAACAACTGAAAGCATTACATGACTTATCATGAACGGCAAATCAAAAGCACTAAGAGAAAATAAACATCAGTGTATAACCAAAAAATGTCATTGTACATGCTAACAAGTGGAAAGCTAGCAGTGTGCAGCATGCTAATAACAACTGGCGAAAAAATATCAGTGTCACCACACGATGAAACTTCCTTAACCCAACAATCGAAGAATCACTGACGATAAGTCCAACAAAGGAAACATCGGCGCCAGATGCAACCGCTAGCCGTACCAACAATAGCCCAGTAATAGCCTCAGTACCTTATAGCATCATGAAATATTAATGTCCAGCAGCTACCTGGGCCCTTGGAGCAATTCTAGTTCCCATGAAGCTGCGGGAGCCATGTTGCTCTGAGGCTACTGATTGGATCGCTCTTTGCCAGCCAGACTGGACCAGCACACTTCAGCAACATGCCCGTGTTTTAAAAACAGCAACAACACGTACAGCCAATGATCCAAAGCAGGTAAATGTACATGAAACGTGTTGATCCAGTTACAGGAACTCAGTGTTTCAGCAGGTTTTCACTTTTCTGGAAGTTTGTTCCAGATAAGAGGAGCATAGAAGCCGAATGCTGCTGAGGTCCAACAGAACCAATGTTTTTTAAACATTAGGTTCTCCTGGTACCAGCTGATTGGCTGGCTGATGATGTCACTCACCTGTCTGGTTTTGTGGGCGTGTCCTCAGACCGGAGCACCTGGCTCTGCTCCAGGGCGTCATCGTCCTGGAGGAGTTCTGCAAGGAGCTGGCGGCCATCGCCTTCGTCAAGATGAATCTGGAGCAGAACCACGACCGCTTTTGTTCAGGGCCCGGGTCAGCCGGACCGGAACCGGCTGAATGATCCTAATTGGACGCTCATCGGCACCTGCTCAGAAGTCCTGCCCACTCCTCCTGCAGCCAGTCACAGCAGAGGAATTGGATGTTTTCCTCATTTCTTCCATCAGAGCCAGCTGAACCGATCACTATTGATCAGAACTGATCAGGACCTGTTTTAACATAATGAGTTTTACTTATTTTAGCTTCACAAAGTTCTGCTTTTAGCCAAAGATCAAACGGGAGACGAAGGAAGCTACGGCTGGCTGGCTGCTCAGTCGGTTGCCAGTGTGACGGTGTGTTTCTTCATATCGGGGCAGAACGGATCAGAACCGTTGTGTTCAGGTTCTGGTGCTGTTCTCGTTGTGGTCAGTGGAGGGCGCTGTTGCTCATCCAGATGTTTCCTGTCATGTGACGCTACAGGAGCCTGGACGGCCAATAAAAGAGTTTTCCTGAGTCTCTGTATTACTGTCCTCTGCCTGGGGGGTTCTGGCTCGGTCCGGTTCTGGCTCGGTCCGGTTCTGGACGTGGAGGCTGTCGGTGTGAGCAGCAGAACCGAACGGCTGATCTTTGATTGGCTCAGAACTCAGACACGTTGGACCAGTTCCGGGTCTGCAGTAGAACCTGGTGAGTAAAGGTCCAGAACAGCAGAACCTCCTGAAGCTGGTTCCAGAACCAGAACCTGTGGCTCCAGCTGGACCTGCAGAGGGAAACGTGTCACTATGTTAGAAGCATCAGGAGCGTCGACTATAGAGAACATGATGTCATCTGTGCCAGAGGTCAGAGGTCAGAAAGGTTCTCACACAGACTTGGAGGCTTTGGCTCCCAGAACCTTGGAAAACTTTGACTAGGCCAGATCTCGAGTTCTTTGGACAATCATGTAAAATATTGATGTGTAATTTTTGTCCTTGTTTTATATTTAGTATTAAAATGTTCTCATAAACCTCCAGAAAACATTTTAATTTCCAGTTTTGCTACGGAAGTGCCCGCAGGCATGGCCGTAAACTCTGGGGGGCCAGAAGGGGCCTGGACCCCCTGGGGTTGAAAAAGCCCAGAAAGAAATCATTAAACAAAGCTTTGTATTTAAACCATTGTTTTTTAATTTCCACATTTTTATTTAAAATTCTTTTTCCATACAAGTGTACATGCAGACTTTACAGTTCTTAAAAAAAACCATCATCCAAGAGAAGCTGCACATACATCCTGTACACAACAACTTGGCTGATATCAATATCACCCAATCTACTCATACACCTGCTGATGAAAATCAAAAAGATGACAAAGAACAAAAAAATCTAAATTAGCTTTCCTTCTCCGTTCTTCTCTTCCAGGCCGTCATAATTTTAAACCTCAGCAGAAATGAACAGTAAGCAAACAGTTACAGCCTGAAGCTCCAAACCCACAAAAACAGTCTGATCTCCAAGGTCTAATAAAATCCCACCAATTTTTTCAATGATTACATTTTTCAGATTCTAATCTGATGGAAAACTCAGCCTTTCCATGATATAAATATTATTTATTACGTCGACCTGATCCTCCCTGCTTGGAGCTTCAAACATTTCCTACTATTGGCTTCTTTTGTTTTCTACCAACATGATCCTGCTGCTGATGTTAACCTCCATCGCTGTTCCCATGTACAGAACCTCAAATGTTAGTGGAACATTCACCCCAGAACCGGGTCCATACGGTTCTCTAGGTCCGTATGGACCCGGGTCACCGTGGCAGTGACCCGCTCCGTCTGACCCACTTTGCCTCCATCATCTTGCATCTTGGTGTTTTCTCTGTGTGGAAGAGTTTTATTCTTCCATTAGTCTCTCCAGGAAAGGGAACAAGATGTTCTCCACTGTTCCCACATTTCTCCTCCCAGTTCTCCTGCCCACAGTTTGCATCTTTTTCCCATCTCACTTTTATCCATGTTGTTTTGCTTTTCTTCAAATTTTCCAATCCTGTGTATAATTTAGAAATTATTTTCTTCCCCAAGTTTGATTCATTTGCTGAAATAAACATCTTATTTATACCAGATTCCAACTTAGTTAAATGTTTCTTTTTTAACAGTTTCTCAGTATGATGCCTCATTTCAAAGTACCTGAACAAATCCTAGTTTAATCATCTTTATTCTTTATTTCTCCAAAGCTTTGTATCGTACTTTTCCACCTCCCAGAATATCTTTGGACCCTTTTTCCCATTTACTGAATATTTTGTCTGTTTAAAATCTGAGTCATCATTAGTTCCAAAAATTTACAATAATTTGGTTCCATATGTCAAGAAATAATCTGAGTCATGGAGTTGACTCCTCCTTAAGGTTTTTGCTCAATTTGTTGTTGTAGCAACTTCCCAGCACTCGAATCAATCAGCCGGTGATTTTGGCTTTATTTCTTTAATGAAGATTTTGTAGGATCGTCACCTCAAGTTACTTCATTCACCACAGTCACCGTGGAAACTCAACAAATATTAAAATACAAAACACAAACCCACAATACAAACAACAAACAAAATGTACCTCGCTGCTTTCACTGGGGAACGTTTCCTTGATCCAAACATTTGACACTTCATTTGGTTCAATGAATTTCCCTGTTTTATAGAGCCTGGCCTCTTTAGCTACGGCAGCCCAGGAGGTACACCCAAAACAAAATCCCAAAACATTACAAAGTATAAATGCCATTAAACAAAATAAACCACCAAAAAACAAAGCAAAATTTAAAAACACTATACAAAGTGCTGTGCACAATAAAAAACAAATAAAAACTCTTACAGTTTAAAACAAACATACAATATAAAACTAGATCTCGCTGGAGTTGAAAGCCCAGTAAAACAGATGTGTTTTAAGACGAGCTTTAAAAGTGGACAGTGAAGGGACCTCTGACCTGCAGGTCATTCCATAACTTAGGACCCAGGACAGAGAAAGCCCTGACCCTCTGAGCTTCTAGATCTCGGTTCCTCCAGGAGCAACTGATCTGCAGACCTGAGAGACCGATCAGGTCTGTAAGGGTGAAGAAGCTCAAAACAGACAAACATACATAAACAACCTCCAACAGTCTTACATTAGAAATTTTACCTTAAATAGTTTAATTTAAATAAGCTACAAAAATAATTTAGACAATTCATTTTAAATAGTTTACAATCCATTCCAGTTATTTATTATGGCTTGTAGAGTATTGTGGGTGCTATATTCTGTCTTTCCATTTCACAGTGTATGATTATTGCTTCTGTTGAGGAGAGGATGAAGCTGTGCTGCATCGTAGCAGCTCTTCAGGCAGCATCAGGCTGAACCCTGTCAGGCTGAACCCCGTCAGGCTGAACCCAGTCAGGCTGAACCCTGTCAGGCTGAACACAGTCAGGCTGAACCCGTCAGGCTGAACACAGTCAGGCTGAACACAGTCAGGCTGAACACAGTCAGGCTGAACCCGTCAGGCTGAACCCCGTCAGGCTGAACCCAGTCAGGCTGAACCCCGTCAGGCTGAACCCCGTCAGGCTGAACCCAGTCAGGCTGAATCCAGTCAGGCTGAACCCCATCGTCCTTCCATAACTGTAGCTCTGAATCTGATTCCTGGTTTTCTTCCTCCATATGAACCTGGATATGATTTCATCTGAAAAGTCTTTATCTGTTACCTCAGCTGGGAGAGATGTAAATAAATATGGTAACCTTGGTAATACATTTGTTTTTCATAATTTCTACTCTTGACGCTGAGCTTGTAAAAGGGATTAAACTCCATCTCCCCACATCTGACTTTATTCCAGACACCAAGGAGCTAAAGGTTTTAGTTCAGACAAGTCATGAGACAGAAATACTCCAAGGTATTTCAGAGAGTTTGAATCCAACTAATGCTTTCAATAAAGTGATCTGGTGAGGTGGGGCTCCAGCACGGTGGTGCAGCAAGAAGGTTCTGGGTTCGATTCCCGGCCCGGGGTCTTTCTGCATGGAGTAGCCTGACATCAGACCAAACTCATCTGTTGTATCGATTAGTATTTATTAGTGATTAGCTGGTTGAGAGAGCAAATCAAAGCATCATCTTTTGTTCCCTCCTTCCGTGTGAATATCCTTCATGTTCTGTTTTCTCCTTTGACTCTTACATCAATGAAAAGAGTTAAACTGGAACCGCTAGCTGCTAGCCATTAGCCGCTGGCCGTTAGCCGTTGCCCGTTAGCTGCTAGCTGAATACTGAAGCCGAAAGCAGAGGCGCTACTGCAGCTAACGGTAAAAATAAAGTATGCCTTTATTTCTTATCTTCTTCTACATAGAGCCTTTAAAACTGCACAGTCATATCTGAATATTTTTCCATAAAATCTCCGATGTTTTGAGTGTTAAGTTGAAATTATGATTCTCCCAGATATTCAATTTCTACATATTTATAGGTTCTCAGGCATCCAGGACATGGAAAAGCAAGAAAGGTTTAAAAATAAAGCAATTTAACAAGTCATAACTTAAATAACACATAACTTGTACTGAGAGCCACTACAATAAATCAATATTTATGATTAATTAATGAAGTGGAATCACTCATTAAAACAGAGCCAGGGATGAGATCAATAACTGACCCAAACTCAACATTTGAATCTTAGTTTGGCTTTGCAGGTTGTTTCCTGAGAAAGTCGTGTTTCATGTTTGGTCCTGCAGCTTCAACACAATAAAATAATGGAAACCAGATTTTACATTTCATTTAACTACTGTGTCTAGTAGGCTGACAGGAAACAGGAAACAGGAAGAGATCCGGGACGCCGTGTCAGGACTCAGGGCCTCGTTTTCACTACGCCCCCAAAATGACCTTTAAGCCATCCCTGGTTTTGCTCATCAGCTGAAACAGATTTTATTTTACCTGAGGATAATTATTCTGTAAAATGCTGCAGATGTTTGAACAAATATTTAGCTCCTGATTTTTGCAGCAACTAAACTTTGTGTCCAAATTAAAATTATGCTTCATGATCATCAATGGATATCATCAATCATTATTGATGATTAGGAATAATATTTCTCCATGCTTTCTTGCTTGTTTCCATTCAGTAGAAAAGTTTGGAGTCTGATTTTTTTCCCCAAGAAGTGTATTAGAATGAATTAAATTCATAGAGTCATAAATATGTGAATGAACAGAAGCCATTCTCACCATTAAAACATTGCTGTTGGAATCAGACGCTGCCAAAGTTCAGATATTTTAAAAACTCCAGTAAACATAGAATAAAGTCAACATGTGAATTTATTGATTTCCCTCAGAGTTTATTACATAACTAATAAGTTCTGCTCCAACACACATCAATCTGACTTCACTCATTACTTGATCAGAAGCCGCAATGTGACGTCACCGGATGTGGGCATTTTTAAAATGAAAAGAGTCAAGCCAAGCGTGTCGGGGCTTTTATTATGAAGGGTGTCCCGGATGTGTGCGCGGTTCCTCCCTGCAGGAGGAGTTGAAGGTCACAGCAGCATCCTCAGCATCCCTCCACCGAACCTCCGGAACCGGGCCGAACCGAGCCGCCGCCATGGGGAACCGGGGCATGGAGGAGCTGATCCCGCTGGTGAACCGCATGCAGGACGCCTTCTCGTCCATCGGCCAGAACGCCGAACTGGACCTGCCGCAGATCGCGGTGGTGGGCGGCCAGAGCGCCGGCAAGAGCTCGGTGCTGGAGAACTTCGTGGGCAAGTAAGAACCGGGCCAGCCGAACCGAACCGCGGACAGCCGAGCAGAGACACGGGACTCAGGCTGCCAGGGTTCTGCAGAGGAACCGGGCCGCCAGGAGCCGCATGGGGCCCCTAGTAGAACCAGGGGGGCCCAGAAGAAGAACTGCTGTGGAGCCCGGCGATCCTCTGGTTCTTTTGGGTTTTGGGTCTCCCTGGTTCTTTGGGTTTGAGCAGAACCAGAACGTTCTGTGGTTCTGGCAGAGGACCGACCGGTCCATTTGTATCTCTGACACCAGAACCAGTAGGAGGTCTGGTTCTGGTTCTGTAGAACAAGAGGCTTAATAGAGTTAGAGATTAGACTGGAACAAAACTGGTTCCGGTCGGGTCCAGATATGTTCAGGTCTGTAGTTTAATTCCTGCTGGAAGTTCGCACCTGATTGGCTGATTATTTCAGCTCTGTCTCCATCTCTGCTCTGATTGGCTCCTGCCAGTCACGACTGCATCGTGCAGTCAGTCGCCAGACCTGTGTGTGTTTCTGTGTGTGTTTTCTGTGTGTGTGTGTGCGTGTTTCTGTGTGTTTGTTGTGTGTGTTTTTGTTTTGTGTTTCTGTGTGTGTGTGTGTGTATGTGTGTGTGATTCTGCGTGCAGCCAATCAGAGCACAGATGGAGTTTGTAGTTTCATCTGCTGAGGATCCAGGTGAAACTACAGACCAGAGCTCGGTGCTGGAGAACTTCGTGAGCAAGTAAGAACCGGGCCAGCCGAACCGAACCGCAGACAGCCCAGCAAACATGGGACTCAAGAGGGACTCATGTCTGTGTAGAAGCCTCACTTCCTCTGTCGTTAGCATTAGCGTTAGCATTAGCATTAGCATTAGCATTAGCGTTAGCGTTAGCGGCTTCTCGCTTAGATCGGTGCTTGTTTACAGCACAGGTCCTGTTCGCCTCTTATTGTGGAAGTGGCTCATTATAAACAGGTAAAGGTTCTGAAACAGGAAGTGGTCAACAGCAGAGCCAAGGACTGGCTGCTGGATTCAAGTACAGCTTCCCTTAAAGTCACATGACCTCAATAAGCTCCTCCCCCTCTGCTCAGGGACTTCCTTCCTCGCGGATCAGGAATCGTGACGCGGCGCCCCCTGGTGCTCCAGCTCATCAACTGTCCAACAGGTGAGACGGCCTGGAGCGGCCACTTTATCGATCAGATGATAATTGATCAGATGATTATTGATCAGATGATTATTGATCAGATGATAATTGATCAGATGATTATTGATCAGATGATAATTGATCAGAGTATGCAGAGTTCCTCCACTGTAAGGGGAAGAAGTTCATCGACTTTGATGAAGTTCGTCAGGAGATCGAGGCGGAGACGGACCGAGTGACGGGACACAACAAGGGAATCAGTCCCGTGCCCATCAACCTGAGGGTGTACTCCCCCAACGGTAACTCGCCTGTCCTGTGTCCACCTGTCCTGTATCCAGATGTCCTATATCCACCTGTCCTTTGTCCACCTGTCCTGTGTGCAGTGCTGAACCTGACGCTGGTGGACCTCCCCGGCATGACCAAGGTCCCGGTGGGCGACCAGCCAGCCGACATCGAGCACCAGATCAGAGACATGCTCATGCAGTTCGTCACCAAGGACAACTGTCTCTTGCTGGCCGTGTCCCCTGCCAACTCCGACCTCGCCAACTCTGACGCCCTGAAGATCGCCAAGGAGGTCGACCCTCAAGGTCTGGCCACAGTCCCGCCCCCTTCCTGCCTGGGGGCAGAGACAGCAAGTGAAGGTGTGTCCGTGTGTTGCAGGTCTGAGGACCATTGGCGTCATCACCAAGCTGGACCTGATGGACGAAGGGACGGACGCCAGGGACATCCTGGAGAACAAGCTGCTGCCGCTGCGCAGAGGTATGACATCACAGCTTCCCGGCTGCTGATTAGTCCACAGCTTTCTGTGTGTGAGCTGTCCACTCAGAGTCCAGGTGTCCACCGTGGAACAGTAAGGGACGTGTTGTGGTGCAGGTTACATCGGGGTGGTGAACCGCAGTCAGAAGGACATTGATGGGAAGAAGGACATCACCGCCGCTCTGCAGGCTGAGAGAAAGTTCTTCCTGTCCCATCCGTCCTACCGTCACCTGGCCGACCGGATGGGCACCGCGTACCTGCAGAAGGTCCTCAACCAGGTGAGCAGCCCACGTCACTGCAGGTCAGCTGGACTTCATCTGGGGTCCAGTCCAAGGCTCCAGCAAGTTCTATTTCATCGTCAGTCCATCATGTGACCCATAGGGTCCACCGCCTGCCAGTCCTCTGACCATCAGACCTGCGTGACTCGCCACACCTTAAAACCACCTCCTGCTCCAGTTATCAAGCACTTTTCTGTCTCTTAGCAACTGACCAACCACATCCGGGACACGTTGCCAGGGTTACGGAGCAAGCTGCAGAGCCAGCTGCTGTCCATCGAGAAGGAGGTGGAGGAGTACAAGAACTTCAGGCCCGACGACCCAAGCCGCAAGACCAAGGCCCTGCTCCAGTCAGTACAAGAACCTGAACAGAATCACACATACATCAGCACTCAGAACCACTCAGAACCAGTTTTCCCAGTTGTCCCAGTGTTCTCTGTGTCTCAGAATGGTGCAGCAGTTCGCGGTGGACTTTGAGAAACGGATCGAAGGTTCTGGAGATCAGGTGGAAACTTACGAGCTTTCAGGAGGAGCCAAGATCAACCGCGTCTTTCATGAGCGTTTCCCCTTCGAACTGGTCAAGGTAACACCTCACACAGGTAACCAGGTAACCAGGTAACAGGTGCACCAGGTAGCCAGGTGTTGCTGTGTCTCTACTGCAGCTGGAGGCCGATGAGAAGACTCTACGTAAGGAGATCAGCTACGCCATCAAGAACATCCACGGGATCAGGTGAGGCCACGTCTGCCACAGGACCAACAGGTGTGCTTACAGGACAGGTGGGAGCTCGGTGCTGACGAGCTGCGTTGGTCCACAGGACAGGTCTGTTCACACCGGACATGGCCTTCGAGACCATCGTCAAGCGGCAGATCGCCCAGATCAAAGAACCCTGCCAGAAGTGTGTCGACCTGGTGATCAGTGAGCTGGTCAACACCGTGAGGCAGTGCACCAGCAAGGTACTACAGGGTACTACAGGGTACTGCAGGGTACTGCAGGGTACTGCAGGGTACTACAGGGTCAATGATCTGTGTGGTTTGATGGCAATGGTTGCCTCAAAAGGAGAGGCAACCATTGCCTCTGATTAAGCTTTTGGTTCCATTTTTGTTTGAATGTTTTCCAGGATTCTGTTGAAGCTCCGTTCAGATCCACTGATTATCTTTTAGTTTGCTTTTAGTACTTCTGTCAGTTCCAGTAGTTTCACTGGCCGCTGTGGGTTTGGGTAAAACATCCGTAACAGCAAGGTACTACGGAAACTGAACTACTGCACTTTTGTCTGATCTGCCATCATGACATTTTCTCTCAGGTGTGCCGTCCTCACGTAGGTGAAAGGTCACTGATAACTGGTGAGACGGAGTCCAGAGTGTGAAGGCTAGTCTGTGATTCCAGACAGTTAGAGGTTCATAAGACTGCAGAAACATCCAGACAATTGTTTCTGCTGAAACAATCTTTGATTTAAGGGCAAATCATCACAGAGCAACAAATACTTCCTACTTCCTCCCCTCTGTCTGCAGCTGGCGCAGTATCCAATGCTGCGAGAGGAAATGGAAAGAATCGTCACTCAGCACATCAGAGACAGAGAGAGTCGCACCAAAGACCAGGTCAGTCCTACTTTTCTCCACCTGTTTCTAGGGTCCCTGAGGTGTCTCTAGGGTCCTTGAGGTGTCTCTAGGGTCCTTGAGGTGTCTCTAAGGACCTTGAGGTGTCTCTAGGGTCCTTGAGGTGTCTCTAGGGTCCTTGAGGTGTCTCTAGGGTCCTGAGGTGTCTCTAGGGTCCAGGTGTCTCTAGGGTCCTCGAGGTGTCTCTAGGGTCCTTAGGGAAGGACTAACTTGGTGTGTCTCAGGACCTTCAGGTTTATCTGCTGCGTCCTCCAGGTGATTCTGCTGATCGACATTGAGTTGGCCTATGTTAACACCAACCATGAGGATTTTATTGGCTTCGCAAAGTAAGACCTTTGACCTGATCAGGACCAGAGGAATTCATCCAGTTCTGTTGGGTCCACCAACCAGACCAGGTGTTTGGGTCAGATGACCCACCTGAGCTGAAGCTGTGTCTCCCCTAACTGTGTGTGTGTGTGTGTGTGCGTGTGTGTGCGTGTGTGTGTGCGTGTGTGTGTGTGTGTGTGTGTGTGTGCGTTGTGTGTGTGTGTGGTGTGTGTGGTGTGTGTGTGTGTGTGTGTGCGTGTGTGTGTGTGTGTGTGTGTGCGTGTGTGTGTGTGTGTCAGTGCGCAGCAGAAGAGCAGCCAGATCAACAAGAAAAAGGCTGCAGGGAACCAGGACGAGATCATGGTAAGTGAGTGGACTGGTTGGTTCTGGTCCGGTTCTGATTGGGTTGTGATGGTACTTGATGTCTGTGGTTCAGGTGATCCGGAAGGGCTGGCTCACCATCAACAACATCGGCATCATGAAGGGCGGAGCCAAGGAGTATTGGTTCGTCCTGACAGCGGAGGCCCTGTCCTGGTACAAGGACGACGAGGTACCAGAACCAGAAGCAGAACCGGAACCGCAGCCTGTACAGGCAGATGTTAGACAGACCTGGTTGTGGTCTGGTCACACTGACCCGGCTGCAGGACTCATGGTTCTGACCCAGACCGGTTGGTCTGATTTCTGCAGACGAACGTTGAACAGTCGGTATCGGTCCAGAACCAGACCTGACGCGTCGCACTGTCGCCCCCTGCAGGAGAAGGAGAAGAAGTACATGCTGCCAGTGGACAACCTGAAGCTAAAGGACATCGAGAAGAGCTTCATGTCCAGCAAGCACGTCTTCGCCCTGTTCAACACCGAGCACAGGTTGACCTCTGATCCCGTCCTCTCTGTCCCCGGCCCGGTTCTGGACGCTCAGCCCGTCCTCTCCGCTGTCCCTGCAGGAACGTCTACAAGGACTACCGGCAGCTGGAGCTGGCGAGCGAGTCCCAGGAGGAGGTGGACAGCTGGAAAGCTTCTTTCCTACGCGCAGGGGTGTACCCTGAACGCAGCGTGGTAGGCTCCGCCTCTGCGCTCCGCCTCTGCGCTCCACCTCACCACAGGCCACCTTTGAACTCTGTCCTCACTCTGTCTGTCCTGTCTCTGCTCTACAGGACAAGGACAAGGTGAGTGGAGGGTTACGGGAGCCGGGCCGGCCGGTTCTGAAGGTTCTGGAGCGGTGTGTGTGTGTGTGTGTGTGTGTGTTGGCAGGTGGAGGCGGAGGAGTCCAGTTCTGACGGTCAGATCCACAGCATGGACCCTCAGCTGGAGAGACAGGTGGAGATTGTCCGCAACCTGGTGGACTCATACCTGTCCATCATCCACCGCACCGTCAGGGACCTGATCCCCAAGACCATCATGCACCTGATGGTCAACAACGTACGCCTCACACACCTGGACAGGCGGCGACAGGTGCAGTCAGGACAAAGTGTCATGTGACCTCTGCTCTGCTCCCCAGACCAAGGAGTTCATCCACTCTGACCTGCTGGCTCAGCTGTACTCCTGCGGAGACCAGAACAGCCTGATGGAGGAGTCGCAGGAGCAGGTGGAGGAGGGGGGTCAGGGGTCAAACTCTTGAAAACCTAAATAAATAGTGGTTGGCCTTAAAGCTGCAGTAACTTATTTCATGTTTTTTTCCATATTAGTGAATGCATCTCCAGGGTGACAGTCAGAGATCAGTTCAATCTGAGGAAATGCACCAAAAACAACCAATTAGAGCCCAGAGGAGGGGCTTAGCACTGTCAATCATCCTCAGGTACAGGCTACTAAATGTACTAATGGTGGACAAACAAACTCGTTACAGGAATCCACATCATCAGTCGCTAAGCTAACTAACATTAGCATTTGTGTCAGGCTCTGTTGTGGTGAACCAGCTGCAGCAGACCACGCAAGGTGCGGCAACATGTACACGTGGGTGACTGACAGCGCTAACACCATACTCCTCTCTGGTTGGTTGTTTCTGACTGACTGGTGTGTTTCTGCAGTTTGCAATGGGAACTCTGGGAGAACTGAACTCGTTACTTTCAGTCAGGCAGTGAGACACACACTGATATTAGCAGCTAGTTATCAGTTGATGCTAATGCTAACTGTCTGCTAACAACCTCGATAGCTAGCAAGCTACTTTACAGTTTAGCGTCTATCATGAATCCGTGTAAATTTAGCACCAGTCTGTCCCTGATTCTGTCCCTGTCCCTGTCTCAGGCCCAGCGCCGGGACGAGATGCTCCGAATGTACTTTGCTCTGAAAGAAGCTCTGAACATCATCGGGGACATCAGCACGTCCACCGTTACCACGGCAGCGCCTCCCCCTGTGGACGACTCGTGGCTGCAGGTGACAGGGATGCCGTCTGGACGCAGGTAAGCTGGCGCCGGCCCTTCCTGTTCCTGAGGGACGGCGAGGCGGTCTCCGAGCCTCCGAATGTTTCCGCAGGTCTCCCATGTCCAGCCCGACCCCCCAGCGCCGGGCCCCTCCCGGTCCGCCCCGCCCTGGGGGCCGCGCCGCTCCATCTCGCCCCGCGGTTTCCCCCGATCCCGGAGGAGCCCCGCCGTCTGTCCCTTCACGGCCCAATAGAGCGCCCCCTCCTGGAGTCCCTAGGTGAGTGCGGCCGGACCCGGTCCGACCTGGTTCTGCAGGTTCAGAAGTTGCCATGTTGCAGCGGTTACTGTTGACATCGTAGCAGCCCTGAAGGGCTCGCTGCAAACCAACACTGCATGTTAGCGTTAGCCGGATGAAGCCTCGTTACATAACGAAGCGTCTCTGTGTCGTTCGGACCGATCACATGACCACCGTCTGGACGGGGGAGCCCCACTGGTCCAGTCCAACCCACTGGTTTCTCTGCTCCAGTGACATTAGCAGTCAGAGAATCCAGGGGCCTCTGGGGGCCTCTGGGGGCCTCCGGGGGCCTCTGGGGGCCTCCGGGGGCAAATGCATTTAATGTGCAGCCAGATATTTTACGCACAAGTCGGCATATCTGAAAATGAACGTGGCGTCAAAGTTTGTGTAAAAACATGCAAACTTTTGACCTGCCATCAAAAGTTTAAAAATATTACGACCAACTGAACAAGGAGGAAGAGGAGTCGGGGGCCCGGGGCTTTATCTACAGAAACGTGTCTCAGATGTGCAGCAGTAACATCAAATTTATCTGTGAACAATATCAAACGACAAAGAGTCAAAACTCCCATAAATCCACTGAAATCTGACGACAGGAAGCTTCAAAGCCCATGTTTTTATGATTTTAACATTTTAGTGTTTAAACAATGAAACCTCATACAATAAGCTAACACACACACACACACACACACACAATAAGGAAAATAGAAATAAAGGTTTGAAAACCTCACTCCAATGTAAATAATAATTTTGCTCATTTTGTATCATAAAGACATAACAATTCGTCTGAATTCTTCTATGGGATCATTTCTTTTTTTTTTGGTGACTAATGTTACAGCTCCTTTTTCTTTCCCTAATTGTAATATTTGAAATTGAAATTAGATTCCCATATGAATGTAATCCGGCTCCATGTCTGGTGTTTGTAAGTGAAGCTAGAAAGAGTCAATAATCTTGGAAACAGCCTGAGTTCTGGAGCTGAGGTCTGGAGTCCAGTTGGTCCACTGGAATGAAGTTAGGAGGTAGATTTGGTTTTAATCTTAGGGAAGAGAGGTCAGATATACTCTTCTCTTCTATATTGCTTTCCTTTTCCTGTTGTATCAGATTTATTCATGAAAAAAGTTGTAGAATAACCTTTATTGGGCTTCTGTATTGATGATCATGTTGCCAGCTCAGGCTGCAGTCAGACTTCACTGAATTCTTGAACTGGTTTGGTTGAAACTGGCTTTGGTTTCCATGTGTGAAGGAGCTGGAAATGCATCTGAAGCCTCTGAGCTTTTCATGTTCCGGTTTAGACAAATGTGTCTCCTGTAAACAGATTAACGTTGCTTTCGCTTTTCACATTTTAGTTGGAATTTTTTTACATTTTATAGGATTATTCATACCGTTCACATTTAACCAAACAATCTTGACATTATCGGCCATTATTTAGGTTAATAAGGTTACCAACAGAAGCTCATGAAACACAGAAGAACAAACAGAACAGTGGAGATGTGTGATGGCGCCCCTGCTGGTGGGAGGAGGCCATCATTGCGTGGGTTCCTCTCCAGCAGTAGAATGTGGGTTCCTCTCCAGCAGTAGAATGTGGGTTCCCCTCCAGCAGTAGAATGCGGGTTCCTCTCCAGCAGTAGAATGCGGGTTCCTCTCCAGCAGTAGAATGCGGGTTCCCCTCCAGCAGTAGAATGCGGGTTCCTCTCCAGCAGTAGAATGCGGGTTCCCCACCAGTAGTAGAATGCGGGTTCCTCTCCAGCAGTAGAATGCGGGTTCCCCTCCAGCAGTAGAATGCGGGTTCCCCTCCAGCAGTAGAATGCGGGTTCCCCTCCAGCAGTAGAATGCGGGTTCCCCTCCAGCAGTAGAATGCGGGTTCCTCTCCAGCAGTAGAATGCGGGTTCCTCTCCAGCAGTAGAATGCGGGTTCCCCTCCAGTAGTAGAATGCGGCCCACTGGTACTGGTACAGCATTTCTGTTAATGCCTAAGAGATTTGACTACAAGAAAAAGTTTCTTTTTATTTTGTAAAGGACAAAGTGTAAATATAATATTCTTACAGGAAGTCATTATAAACATGAAGACAGCATCTTTTGGTCTAAACTACGGGGAGAGAAGCTCATTCCTGTCATGGCTCCTGAGGAGCAGCAGGGGGCGCTGTTCTTCTAAAAACCTTCAGGTCAGAACCAGTGACCAGATCGAAATGGACACTGGTTTTTCCTCACGGTCTGTTTGGATAACTCAGAACTGATTTTGTTAAATATAGATGGTTATTGGGGCTGCACAGTGGCGCAGTGGGTAGCGCTGTTGCCTTGCAGCAAGAAGGTCCTGGGTTCGATTCCCGGGGTCTTTCTGCATGGAGTTTGCATGTTCTCCCTGTGCATGCGTGGGTTCTCTCCGGGTTCTCCGGCTTCCTCCCACAGTCCAAAAACATGACTGTCAGGTTGATTGGTCTTCCCAAATTCTCCCTAGGTGTGAGTGTGTGTGTGGTTGTTTGTCCTGTTTGTCTCTGTGTTGCCCTGCGACAGACTGGCGACCTGTCCAGGTGACCCCGCCTCTCGCCCGGAACGTAGCTGGAGAGGAACCAGCAACTCCCGACCCCGTTAGGGAGAAGGGTCAGAAAATGGATGGATGGATGGTTATAATAATGTGAACCAGAACAAATGATTGCTGGAGGAAACATCCCTAAACTCAGATGACCTGAAATCATTTTACTCAACACAATATAATCGTTTGGAATCTCGACTCGTTCCAGATTAACTTTATGATAAATGACTTTCTAAACATAACTCAACTTACCCAAACAAAATATGGAACAATTTCTGCAATGAACAAAATCCAGCTGACGTGAGGCGTCATCTTAATCCCAACTGGACAAAGTTTTCATGGTTTGGTTCCAATAGCAAATCAAGAATTGATTATTGGCTCATAACAAATGAATTATTGACCAATGAAATCAACTCAGATATTTCTGCTGCTCCGTTCATCAAAGTCTTATTTCCTCACAAATAAAACCTCAAAACTGGTTAAATATATATTGCAATAAACTGAACACAAACAAACTCTGAATCCTCCAACCTGAACGAGATGAAATGTTTTTCCAAAATGTTTCATTACATCAGGAATGATTTGGAAATGGACCGTTGCACTCCGGAAGTGAAGGTGGCACCATTTCCTATATTTGCCATGTCTCTATTTTCTTTTGAAATTTGTGATATATTTTCACCTTTAGGAAGGATTTTCACTCTCAGCAGGTATTTGATCTTCTCTCTATTATTTACTTAGTGCAGCTCACAGTTTCAACACATTCTGTAGTTTCCTGTGTTCTTCTAAATCTGCTCCTTAGTTGCATCTTTTGGGCCTGATGCTGCCTCTAGTGGCGTGGGGAGGTAACTCAACTAATATTATTACATTACTAAATCAAAATATCACAAAGTCTTTATTATTTACTATCAATTTCAGCATTACTGGAACCGTAAAATATAAAATATCTTATAAACACAATATTGGTACATTTTCTTAAGGATGTAGAGCTAAATGACCTAAACAAGACCTTTGTACATTATAAATAATACCTATATGTGACATAATGGACATCAGAAATAAATACACCCCTCCATTTTCTTGCTTTATTTAAAGACGTCTGTTGACTAAACTCTTAAGCTTCACTTCTGCTACTCGAAATGAGATTCATTAAACTGCAGTTACAGCAGTTCGCCACCAGTGGGCACATAGAGCACAGTGAGCACTCCTGCCTCTGTGGGCCAATGGCAATTTAGAAACGGTTGGTTAGCGGAGGCGCTCACAGTCATGCTTATCTGTTCATGAAATAAAAGAACTTGAGAAAATCACACTGATTAATCATTCATTGTGCAACATACATATATCTCCATCAATTATAGGTGGAATAAAAGAAATAAGGAGACATGAAAAACATAATCAACTATAATAAAAATACCATTTGCAATGTACACATAAGAAATTTAATTGAGCAAAGTTAATAACAAACGAATAAATTAGGTTCACAGAAGAATAACAAATCTGTTAAACAGATACCAGTAAAAAATTACATTTTTGCTTATATGGTCCCATGTATATTATTTTGAGAGATTTTTTGGTGACAAAGTCTGATACATAGGAACAAATTAGATAAAACTATTTAATCTATAATGGTGTAAATTTTTCTTTGGACATAGAGTAAAACACTCAGCAAACTGCAGGTAAATGTTATCATTTAGTTGGTAAAGAATAATTATTGCCTGTCTGTGCTGCCTTTGTAAGTAAAGCTGGACCAGTAAGGTGAAAACCGCACTAGAGCACCCCCTGGTGGATATTTTGTTCTATTGTTTAGTGACGCTAAGCCAAAAAGAAAATAGATCCAAGATGGCGGAACGCAGCACCGAGTGGTTCATAGTGAAGCTGTTTGCTCTTCTTGTGCGTTGTATGTGTGTGTCGGACAAGATTTGTTCGTAAGTATCGGTTAATTGTTTCTTTGTTTTATGTAACTTTGGGTGCATGTTTGCCTAGTCTAGCATCAAAGAGGGCTTTTGCTAATACGCTTTGCTAGTTGGTTTGCTAATACGCGGGTTTTTGTATGTTTCAGTTTGCGTATGGCTAAAAGCGATGGCAGTGGTCAGAGGCCACTCTTCAATAAACCACTAAAAAAGGAAAGAAGTTTGGTTATTGGAGCGTCGTTATCTAGCTGTCTAGCTGCTGAAGAAATTGAGAACTCAGGGCGAGGACAGCATACTGTCAATAAATAATTTCTAATAGATTGTTATTACCAGAGGAAAACAGAAACGGCTTCATGAGCTCAGAGGGTCAAACTGATGAATACAGAGGATGGATGCTCTCTGCTAAAATATTCCTGCATCTTCCATCATCTTTCAGCAAACAGTTGAGATAAAGTTGGTTCTGGTTTCACCACCATTTACCTGCTGTTTACCTGCCAGTGAAAGTTTTATTAAAAGTTTGTCTGTTGATCTGCAGCTCATGAGAACGAACCAGCCGAGGAGATGAAAACTCTTCTAAAAGACAGAGTCTCTGAGAACATTTCCTAAAAATATAGTCAGTGTTTTCAGCAAAGCTGAGCTTTCTGTCCAGGAACCACACAAAATTTGTCACAGTTTCAACAGGTTGGCCCTCAAGTGAAACTGGAGTCACTTTGACATCATTTAATTAGCTCTACCTCCTTACAAAAATGAAAAATTAATCATTCAAAAAGGCTTTGTGCTATTCTGATTTAGTAATGTAATTGCATTAGTTGTGTTACCACCCCACGCCACTAGAGGTAGTAATAGACCCAAAAAGATGCGACTGAGGAGAAGATTTAGAAGAACACAGGAAGAAGCTACAAAATAAACTGTGCGCTGCACTGAAGTAAATAAAACAGAGAACTTTAAATACATGCTGAGAGTGAAAATCCTTATTAAAAGTGAAGATATATCACAGATTTCGAAAGAAAATAAAAACAGGAGACCGCAGATAATATAGGAAATAGCGCCCCCTTTACTTCCGGAGTGCAATGGTCCCATTTCCATATAAGGTCTGAGACTGACAGTGGTCCGTCGCCCTTCCTGTTAGCTGCAGCAAGTCTTTCTCCTGAAATCCATAAAAATGTGGACTTCAAGTCAGATGGAAATAGAATCCAATATGGGTGGGACGAAGGGCGGTTGTGGAGAATATGAGACACACTTCGACCTCTGACCTTCAACATGAAAGGCATCTGAAGGACACAAGGAGGAACGAGAGGATTGGGAGAGGGCCTCAGTCTCTGAAACCAACATTAGACAACATGGGGGGGTATAGCGAGTGTGTGTGCGTTTGTTTGTAAGACCTTGTGGGGACCATTTTCCTGACACACACTATGTTGTGAGGAGCCTCTGCTCCTTGTGGGATGAAAGCCTAGTCCCACAAGGGGAAGTGCTGTTTTTGGTTCGGGAGTCAGATTCAGGACTAAGGTATGAATTGAGTTTTGGGTAGGATTAGGGTTAGGCTGTAGAAATGAATGGAAGTCAATTGAAAGTCCCCACAAACGTGTGCTTGTAAGTAAGTCTGAACTCTGTCTCAGATCGCTCTATAACGATTGATGCTGCGTTCATCAGCAGCCTGACCTGCTTTCAAAATGTCTGCTGAACCAATGAGGACACAGATCCGCCCAGAAGCTGGTCTGTGATTGGTCACATAAAGAGGAAGTTGTTGTTCTTTGTTGGTGCTGTAGAACGACAAACCGCGATCCACAAACAACCTCCACAGAAGAAGAAAAGAAAGAGATGTCTTTCTTTTGCCCCACCCCTTTAATCACATCCATCCATCATTCATCCATCCGTCCATGTCCTAGTCCTGTCCCTGTCTCCTCTCTGTTTGTGTGATCGTGTTCTACCAGTACCATATAAGGCAAACAGGAAGCTGTCAGTGTGTCCCTCCATATTGACCACATATGGTTATTCTTTCAGAATCTCAATCAGTGACCAGTGAGGATTCCACCAATGGTACGTCAGCTGTCTGTTTGATGTCTCTGCATCTCCAGCCATCCAATCAGATTCTCGCTCTGTGACCCCGCCCTCTTCCTCTGCATCATCATTAGTCATGTGACTGTTCTGTAGGTCTGTCTGTCTGTTCATTTGTTTTTGTTTCTCAGTCACAGAGCTGCTGCGTCTCCATCCCGAACCCCAGGCCACCCTGTCTCTGCCCCAATTACCCCGCCTCATGACTCCGCCCAATTACCCCGCCTCATGACTCCGCCCCCAATACCCCGCCTCATGACTCCGCCCCAAATACCCAGCCTCATGACTCCGCCCAATTACCCCGCCTCATGACTCCGCCCTCTGATTCCACCCAATCACCATCACTGAAGCACAAGTGAACACCGACCCATCCTGGTCGTTTCTGGTTCTGCTCCTGGTTCTGTTGGTCCAGC
Source organism: Poeciliopsis turneri (assembly GCA_922788865.1). Lineage (NCBI taxonomy): Eukaryota > Metazoa > Chordata > Actinopteri > Cyprinodontiformes > Poeciliidae > Poeciliopsis > Poeciliopsis turneri. The sequence continues at coordinate 265,208 of CAKLNU010000783.1, forward strand.
AGACCCAGCAGAACGTTGGTTCCTCTCACCTGGTGAGAAAGTTCTGCTGATGGTTCTGGAAGGGTCCACTGTCGGTCCTGTGTGGTTCCTGGGTTCTCCAGCCATCGCCATTGGGTTCGCTCCAATCAGCTTTCAGGTTCTGTTGATCCGTCTGGACTTGGCTTGTTGGTACCGCCGTTCGTTCGATGGGATTCTTTTTCTGATCTGGTCCAGATGGGTTCCTGCTGTGCTGGTTCTGACCCACTGCTGACCTGTCCTCTCTCTGTCCTCTGTCCCAGTCGCCCCAGTAAAGGTAGCCCCGCCCACGGAGAGAGTCCCCAGTCGTCCATGGAGGGCTGACCTGACGACCTCTGACCCCTGAACCGTGTGTGACCGCTCCCCTCATGTTGGTGACCATTAGTAGCTCGTTGTGATGAATCCAAACCACCTGCTGTCCACCTGTCTGTCTCACTGTGGACTTGGACAACTGCAGAGACGTCCTACAGAACAAGATGCCTCACTCCGCTCCGGATCTTCAGGCTGGGATCAGTTCTAGATTTTAGTTTCCTGGTTCCTCCGGAACGAAGCTGAGATGTTTCTTTACAGTGTAAAGTTTGATTTGCCGTCTATTTATCGGTTATTTATTGGATATTTATCAGTTGTTTATTTGTTATTTGTTGAGTTTTTTTTATCGTTTATTTATTGTTGTTTAATCGGTTATTTATTGTCTATTGATTACCAATGATCTGCCACTTATTGATCATATTCTGCTGATCTGGTGATGTTTGACCCAGTTGGTTCTGTGGTGGACTCGATTGGTCCCTCATCCAGACTGGTTCCAGTTTGGGAGATCTGCTCTCTACTGGTTCCAACAGATCCAACTGGTGTAAATCGTATCTGGACTGGTCCTTCTTGTCATTGGTTCCAACTGGTTCCGGTTGGTGTAAACTGGTTCCGGTTGGTTCAAACTGGTTCTAATACTGAATGAACCCAGTCATCAGGACGGAACCGGGCTTCATCAGGTTCTAGATCAAAGTTCGCATTTATGGTCAGTGTTAACATGTAACTGAAACAAGTACAC